>KN484193.1:15613-34259 GCA_000787095.1 Periophthalmodon schlosseri | reverse complement strand
TCGCCCTCCCCCCCCCCCCCTCTGCCCTCTGCTGCTCTGGGACAGTCCAGACCCCTCTCCTGCCCTGACCCAAACGAGTACCCCCTCTCTCACCCTGGGACCAGACCCCCTCTCCTGTCCTGGGACCAGACCAGACCCCCTCTCTCGCCCTGGGACCAGACGAGTCCAGACCAGACCACACACTCTCCTGCCCTGACCCAGAGGAGTCCCCCCTCTCCCGCCCTGGGACCAGACCAGACCCCCTCTCCTGCCCTGGAACCGTACCTGACCAGACTCCCTCTCCTGGACCAGGCCGTCTCATAGAGGGGGTTAGGGTTCGGCCTCAGTACTGGTCTGGCACCTCACAGACACCAGGGCAATGGGGACTGTGATGTCTGCTGTGTCCGTCTTCATCAGTGCTCAGGACAGTGGGTGGACTTTATATCTGACACCTTCACATGAGAAACTCATATTGAAACTGATCAGGGACCGATCACTTCCAGGGTTACATTGTCTCTTCCCTTATCTAATAGTATTTATTTCAGAAAAAAACAACATCTTTTGACATGTTTTAACCAATCAGATTGTTATTATGTCATTTGCATAGAAGGTCTGATGACAAATGAAACTCTGGGGACCCCCTGTGATCTCTGCCGCTGGTGAAACCCTGACATGCTCATATCTGTAGAATATATATAGAATATGTATGGGCTTCTGATGGGTGCTTAATGGGCTCATGCACACATGTGTTTCAGCTGCTGTTCTACGTGCTGGTGCAGGCTCTGTACACTGTGGGCCACAGCCTGTCCCTCCTCGCTCTGACCACCGGGAGCGCCATCCTCTGCCTGTGCAGGTCAGCCTTTCCACACACTGCTGCACTCTACATGTGACAGTGTAATCCATAGCCTTATTAGAGGCAATTCACGGCCCTTAGTGATCCTCAACCTTTAGGGGTCCCCAACCACCAGGTCAGGGGCTAAAACCGGGCAGTGGGTCATCTGTCACCGGCCATAGATGAAAATATTATATATATTTAAAAGGAGTTTAACTTCTTTTTTTAGTCACTCTCTTTATGTATGTGTTTTACTCTGAAAATATAGTGCAAACCTGAGGATTTAGACATTTTTTTCAAACTATGGTTAAGAGTGGTATGCATTTTGTGCTGTTATTACTAGCGCCGCCAACCTCCATTGGTCCCTGAAAAAAAATTGCATGTTTATTACCGGTCCTTATGAGAAAAAAGGTTGGGACCTGCTGCTGTACTTGACAGTACCTTGCTCAAGGCTAATATAACAGTATATTACATGAGTTGCTGTCATTTCATAGTTTTGTGAGTTGATGAGGACAGTCCTGTGTCTTAGGAGGCTGCACTGCACCAGGAACTCCATCCACCTGAACCTGTTCCTCAGCTTCATCTTCAGAGCTGTGGCTGTGCTTCTCAAAGACCAGGTGCTCTTCAGTAGGGACGTCCAGTGCTCTCCACATGGCTCTCTGGTGAGACACTACATGATGATCTGAATGCCCTCAGAGACCTGAACCTGTGAACCTGTGTGTGCCTGTTTCAGGTGGGCTGCAGGGCCAGTCTGGTGATCCTCCAGTATTTTGTTATGGCTAACTTCTCATGGCTGCTGGTGGAGGGGCTGTACCTTCACACACTGCTCCTGGTCATCTTCTCAGATAACCGACACTTTCGGGCCTACTTGTTCATCGGCTGGGGTCAGTCCTCCATCTTAAGTTTCTCATGTGTGCTAAGAACTCTGCTCTGATGGTTCCTGTTCCTCTGTGTCTGCAGGGGTTCCCTGTGTGCTGGTGTGTATGTGGGCTCTGGCCAGACTCTACCTGGAGGACACTGGGTGAGTGAGTTAACCACCGTAAAAATGAATTTCAGCTGCATTTCCTCAGATCAGTGGAGCTATGTGCAGGGTAGGTTTAAATCATTATATGGGATCTTCAATTACTTCAATTACTTATCTTACACTGTAGGTCCAGTTAGATTAAAACAAAAAAGATGACATCAACATAAAACTGGACATATTTTTAGTCACGTCACATTTTAAAGAGGAAGTATTTTACTTCTATGGCGTATTAACTGCTAACTTATAGCATATTTAGATCATCGTGTTACCTTTCATTGTTTTGAAAATGCTCTATCCGAAAATAACGTATTAATATATTTTATAAGTTTCAAGTTTTATTTTTGACATTCTGAGTCCGCCCTCCTTTTGCTCCCCATGCAAAGTCGCTCCCCCTTCACACAGTCTGCTAATGAAATTACTCCACATCACATCAGGTTTGTGAAGTTGCTGTGTACAGTTTTGTATCATGTTTTTGTATATTTATGGAAATTGTCATTTGAGAAAATGGATGACATAGGCTTGTGGGTGGAGCATTGGAAAGAATCTTACAGCCAACCGTAAGGAGGGTTCAAATAGAGCGGTCACTAGATTACTCAGACATGCATGGAGGACCTCTTCAGGCATGTTTTTGATGTGGGAACAATGTTATAATATGGCAGAAAGCTTAAGAAAATCTATTTTGGATAATACCCCCTCTTATTAAACTTATCTTATTTTATAACAAAAGAAAATTCAATTATGTAAACTGGACAATGTTTTTTAAAAGTAATACATCAAATCAAGTAATCAAGTAACTCCACTGAAAGCAGTAAGTATCATAGTAAGGAGTATCAGTTATTGTTTATGGCCACTGAACTAACCTAATGTGTGAACTGTCACCTGAGGACTTGCATATTTAGCAATGTTGACAGTTCACAGCTTAGGGTTCAGTTGGCTTAACTAATAACAAATGTAAACAACTAAGGTGCATATTCACTCTTTTTGTCCATTTGACAGACTTCAGTGTTCTTCTGCTAAGGACGACTGAGGGATACACACAGACATATTATTTTCCAAAACCAAAACACCATCAACCAGATGTATTGACATTTTGAAACAGGCTTTATACAGAATAACAATTCGTGGAAGTGTAGGTGGGCGTTTTCCAGATTATGAGAATAAACAATGTAATTAACAGTTGTTTCAAAACAAAATGGGATTTGACTTTGCCAGGGTAGCGAGAACTTGATAGAGCTTTGACCAACCAGGATACATGATACAGGATACAGATCTTGCAATTTGCTTACCCAAACCATGTCTCTCTAATATAGGCCCTATCTATGAAATACAGTCCCAAGTGTTCTTAGTATAACGCACCATTATGTTCTATCTTTGGATGTGTTTCCAAACTGGACTGCATTTTACTGTACAGTCTGTAAATTGGATTAAGTGGCTGTAATATAGAGAGTCTAAACTTTATAATGAGGTATAACATGACCACGGGGACTATTCGGCTAGATTTTGGCTGATAGCCGAGATGTCTTCAAGTGCCCATAACTACCGAGAATATCAGCCAACTGATATATCGGTTGGGCCCTTCTTTGCATATGTCTATCTGCTGAGGCTGGTGTATAGGCAGGATAGGCAAGCACTTTCTAGACAGGCAGATAGAAACAGTTATAACAGTATCAAACAAACTAATGTTTTTGGACTGGCCCAGTATGGCAGAGTGGTTAACACTATTTAGAACCCCTCTTTAGTGTTTGAGGCAGCCTCCATAACCTTTGTAATGAAAGCTCCATGTGTGATCTCCAAAGGGCAGTGCGCTGTTTGATTGGCCTGATGAAAGCTGTGTCTATGCTGTGCTTGTGCAGGTGCTGGGAGACCAACGACCACCCCATCCCCCACTGGCTCATCAACGGCCCCATCGGCCTGTCCGTCCTGGTGTGTACGGGAGCGGGGGGTTAGCTTTGGGGGTCTGTGCATATGAGGTCTGCCATCACATCATTCACACACACGTCAGTGAGAGTAGAGTAAAAGTGTCATGTAGAGTGTAGAGTCATATGGAGGCAACAGTGGTGCAGTGGGTTAAAGGAACTGTATGTAGCCTGCACACTTACTGTTTTTAAAAAGGTACAATCACGGCCAAACCTGGGTTGCCAGTGCCTTAACTTGCAGATAGAGGACACTGGACGACAGTAGTTCAGTTGGTAGAGTGTTTGTCCACTGATCCGAAGGTTGGCGGTTTGAATCCTGCTCCCACAGACGAATGCTGTCATTGTGTCCTTGGACAAGACACTTAACCAGCACCTTTAACACGTGTCCCCACTGTCTGCGTACACTGCTGTATGAATGTGTTTGTGAATGGGTGAGTGGTTCCTTGATGTAAAGCGCTTTGAGTGTCTTGAAGGTGGAAAAGTATATGGACAGGCCATGCCTCATGTGAAAGCTCAGAACCTCCACAATTCACTCACTGAGCTGCAGAGGCTGCACTAGCACTGATTCATGATTGGCTGCAGGTGCTGGTGTTTAGGTGGTGACCATTCAGATCAGAAAGCGGCATTTTAGGTTTAAACCAACTGGATTTCAGCATTGAAACTGGCAACCCAAATGAGAGACTCATGTGAGGCTCATTCTGCTTTCTGATTGGATAATCATCTTGAGAACTAAAACACCAAATTATAGCATAAACAACATGTCCATCATGTCCAATGTTTTTGACATTAAGAATAAATCAGCATTACAATTATGTCAGTAAAAGTTATATTTGATTTGAACATGTTTACCTCATAGTTACAAACACACATAGGTCCCCAGATACAATAAAAACTCATATCTGCCATTTACTGGTAAATAAATTAATAAAAAATGTATAAACTGACAGATGGCATCTTTAAAGTGCATACGACAGGTGTTCATGTTTTTCTAATTCTGACTTGGTTTGGTGGGATGATACCTGTGGTTAATATTTATCATTTACATCAGTAAAGTAGCACAGAGATGGCGGCAGCAAGTGCGCCCTAGTCTGTGTCCATGTGTCATTGCCAGTGTGTCCCGGTGTGTCCCAATGTGTCCCAGTGTGTCCCAGTGTGTCCCAGTGTGTCCCAGTGTGTCTCAGCGTGTCCCAGCGTGTCCCAGTGCATCAGATATGTGTCTTTTAAATAGACCAGTGAGTTACTATGGAAATTCTCCTGAACTGTACACCAAATTAACTAACAATTATTTTAGTATTTGACTAGTCATTGATTAGTCAAGTTGGTATATTTTAACCTGATAAAGGTCAAAATATACCAACTGAAGGCTTCTACATGGGGGATATTTATGAATACAGTGTATTACTGATGATGCTTTCCTTATGTTTTGCCATTTTCATAACAGTGCTTCTGTCTTTGTTATAATATTTCTTTTGGCATGTGTTTTAGAGATTAAACATTGATATCTTCAATGTCAAATATGATATAAATGAAAGACAAATATCAGATATATCAGTCGTGGTGTTTTTCAGATTGTAGATTGTGATGATGTTCTCCTCTCAGATGGGGCCATTCAAATATCCAAAAGGAAAATTCACAATTGTTGAACCTGATCATTTCTATTAGTGACTAGACCCAAGAACTCTCTGTGCTATAACAAAAATTGGCATTTTAACAGTATGAATTTTAGCTGCCCTCTATCTCTATTAAATATGAATGGCCTATAGAATTCTGTGACGTCATTTGAAACTCAGCAATTGGCTGAAAAAAATCCATCACTGACCATCACTAGTTTGATTATCCGACTTTAATTTACGTTTGCCCAATAGCTGTTTCTTTTTTCCTGTAAAAGGATTGTGCTGGTGCCTGTGCAGAGCCTGTAGAATGTCATTAGTGAAGTGTCTCCACAGAGAGGGTCCTCACTGCAGCAGTCTCAGTGTGAACACACCTTTAAAGGGCCACTCTCATGCATTATTCAGGCCGTGTGAAGCACATATGGACACAGGCATCTGGATATTTCAAGAAAAACATCCATCCATACTGTGTCTGGGCTTGCATCTCCACAAATCTGACTCTTATTTGGCCTGAAGGAGGGCCTCCTCCTGCTTGTTTCCATGGAAATGTTGTTCCCTTGGCTATAATATTCCGAAGTATGGCATTAAACTATCAATCTCCAAGAAGAATGCTCCGAAATATGATTTTAACTTTCTATATTCATGGAATCATGCAGATGATGTGCCATCTCCAGAAAGTTACACAGTGTTTCTTTAAAAACACAAAAGCTTACATCCCTACCCGATAGCAGTCAATATTAGTACAGAGACAAAAAGTACAGATTTATTTATTTATTAACTCATCACAAAGCTGAATATGTTATATATGTGTTTTTATTTTTCCAGTTACTAAAGTAACTCTTAGCATGAATAAAAAATCAAACATAATGGTCCTGGAACCGACATCTGGTTCAGTACATTTTCCTGGCCCAGAGCTGATACCAGTATTGTACTGCTAAGCAAAAGGTGGGACCAAGAGTTGTGAGATAAACTATATACCACATTACACATACTCAAACATAAAACTCCAAGTTGGTTTTTGAAGACAAAACATAAAAACATGATTAAATGCTCAAAAGGATTCATAAAGCATAGTGTAGAGGAAGAGAGGTTTTGTACCAAAATGTTTTCCAAGGTTGGGAGCAAGTAAAAAGGAGGACTGTGTACTATATGTACTGTGGTATAACTTAGCCTGGGGTCCAGTTATTTCAGTGACGCATAGAAAATGGAGGAGCTCATTGGTCATCTAGTATTTAGAATCAAATCAAACTTCTCTCACCACCAGTGAGTTTAGTGCTTCACTCAATGATTCTGCAGAAATGTGTGATGTTTCTCAGTTACTGTTATTTTAGTTTTCTTCCTTTATTTTAACCTGTTGAGAACTTCCTCTCCTGTGTGTTGGTCCAGGTGAACTTTCTCCTCTTCATCAGGATCGTGCGTGTGCTGATGCAGAAGCTCCGAGGTGCAGATATTGGAGGACATGACCAATCTCAGTACAGGTGCAATCCACACAGAACAGATGTCTACCATTTTACCAGTCACTGTGTGAAAACAGTCCGAGGTATAGAGGTCTGGAAACTCACTAATGTCCACCTAACCACTAAATTGTTAAGTTGTAAATATTGTAGTGAAAAGAGGTACATGGGATCAAAACACTGTACATACTATTTACCCAAAAAATAGACTACATTGCAATTGCACTAAAAAACATCTCTACTGTGACTGGGCTTGCATCTCCACAAACCTGACTCTTATAGGCCCTGGAGGTGGGCCTCCTCCTTAGTCTGATCTAACAGGTCTTACCTGAAGTATACATGTGTTTTAATGGCACAAACAGGGCTACTTTAGGTCATCGTAAGTCTCCATGTGTGCTTTTTTTCTGTATTTAGACAGAGACAAGTCATTTAACACAGGTGTGTGTGTGTGTGTGTGTGTGTGTGTGTGCAGAAACTTTTGATTAAAGCGTATTTAGGTTTATACCTGGTGTTACGGCCCCAAGTCTTCATCTTTTTCCCCTTTTTAGTATCTGTCTGTTATGTTTTGAGTGTGACTTCCAATGATAGAATCCTGGTTGTGTGAGCCCTCGCTGTGGATTGGACGGCTTTTCCCGCAGTTTTCCTGCCTGGCCAAATCCATCTGCAGCCACCTCCCCTGTTTAAGGAGATTCAACACATCTGTTCAGGGCTGCTGGCCTTTGTGGCCAATCTGCCATTTTGTCTCTGTGTCTCATTTAGTTTGTTTGTGTCTAACTTTGTTTAGTTCTGTTTTTGTGTCTCTTGTTATTTTGTCACTCAGTTCTATTTGTAGGTTTATGTGACTTGTGTTTATTTTGGACACTCGTAGTTTGGTATTTTTATGTGTCCCTTATTTTGTCACTCGTTTTTAATAGACATACGTGACCAGTTTTTTGAGCCACAAAACTTGTTATCTGTTAAATCTGTTATTTTTGTTTTCTTAGTTTAGGTTCTTTTGTTCATACATTTTGTTACTTTGCCTTTTACAATCCTATTCATTAAATTACAACTTTATTTATACCATTTTAACATCTTGTTTTTTGTTACTTCCCTAACCCGGGCAGAGCTGAGTCGTAACACTGGGTACTTGTTACTACGGTAACTCAGAGCCAACTCTGATTAGCCCATAGACTGTATATATTAATGAACATAGCTAACCCGCTAGCCTCCGCATTCCAAATAGGAAGTGAGCATGAGTGCAGTTTGGCTCCATAGCGATTGGCTTTTTGGTTGCTGTTATACTCAGAATTCCAAATAAGCCGCTATAACTGCTAGCCTCAACTGGCTTCACTAGGCTGGAGTTGAACAGTTTATGGGTTAGCCACGTTGATGGCTGATCTGATGAAATAAGCCAGGCTTTTGCTTAATCTTGCTCTATGGAATACCCCTCTTATCTATACAGTTCTGAACACATGGCAACTACAAAACTGATGCACCAGGGTGAAGCAAGCATGAATCATAGACTGGGTTCAGACTGGCTCCTGGTTTGTGCCTGTCCTTAGTCCTTAGTTTGGTGCAGTTCTACTTCTGGTTTAGCCCCAGTTAGTGTGTGTATGTGTGTGTGTGTGCATGTGTGAATGCACATCAAGGTAGACTCATACATAAGCTACAGAGGCTTTCCTTGTAGAAAGGTGTTTACAAACCATCTTAACAAAGATCTAGTTTGTTTCTAAGAGAATGTTACTCTCTACCTCTGGTACATGGTGTATTTAAGTTAAGCCATGCACTAAAAAGGTTGCTATTTGTATATAGGTGTAGTGTTCTCACCTTGTAAAGAGGTGCTCTCTGTGTTTCAGGAGACTGGCCAAGTCCACCCTCCTCCTCATCCCTCTGTTTGGAGTCCACTACATCGTCTTTGTGTCTCTGAGTGAGTCGGTGGCCGAGAGGTCGAAGATCTTCTTTGACCTGGCCCTCGGGTCTTTCCAGGTACTCCCTCCCTGAAGTACTCCCTCATGCTCAGACACATGTGGTTCTTAGATACTCCTTCATGGTCAGTGGTGGAGTGGTTTTAGGTACTCCCTCATGTTATGGTGTAATGTTCTCACTGGTGTTCTGTTCACAGGGTTTGGTGGTGGCCATCTTGTACTGCTTCCTTAACTCAGAGGTCAGCCCTGATAAACTTGTAGATTCAGTCTAATTTTGTCTATATTTATATGCACGGTATCACGCTTACTGTCCAACTTATATAATTATAATCTTTGTCCAGAGCAGAGGTCAGAACACTTTTGTTTAGTCCACAGCAGGTCAGAAAGCCAGAAAACTGCAAACTGGGGCTAAGAGATGTTTAGCATCTCAGAAATGCCAACTCATTTACTTAAAGGTGCACTATGTAACTTTTCAAGTGGAGGATTCACCACCTGCTTGCTTCATGGAGAATGTCACCCAGAATGTTCCACTGTATGGCATTAAACATATTTATTTCCATGGGGACAAGCGGGAAACTGTGGAGAAGTGACCTGCTCACAGTAAGAACATAAGTAAGTCTTAACATCTCTGTGTACATGTAAACCTAGTGATGTAATGTAATACCCCTGGTCAGCCGCTGACCCCTGCCTATACTCAGACCCCTGACTCTGTTGCCAATTGTGATTCTACAATTTTAGTCAGAACCGAATTTGTGTGAAAATTCCACTTATGACTAGATAACGTTTTAACTGTTTCTGGTGAGTAAATAAAAATAAAAATAGTCTGGCTCTGCTGCTGACCCCTGAATGACCCCTGACTCTGTTGATCCCTGACTCTGCTACTAACCCAGGACTGTGCTGACTTCTGATCCCTGACCCCTTACTGACCCCTTCTTCCTGCTGCAGGTCCAGATGGAGCTGAGGAGGACCTGGAGAACCCTCTGTCTGAACTGTGCCCTGACCAGAGACCTGCCCCTGACCCACACTGTGTTCAGAACCACCTCTGGACACATGGTCCACCTCCAGCAGGACCAGCGCACCCAATGTGAGAGTACCCCACTGTGACCCAGAGAGTACTCCACTATGACCCCAAGAGTACCTCCCTGTGACCAACTGCCCATCCTCCAGTCTAAGAGTACCCTGCTGTGACTCAGAAAGTACCCTGCTGTGACCCCAAGAGTATCTCACTGTGACCCAGAGAGTACCCCAATGTGACCCTGTTAGTACCCCGCTGTGACTCCGGGAGAACCCCACTGTGACCCAGAGAGTACCCCAATGTGACCCTGTTAGTACCCCGCTGTGACTCCGGGAGAACCCCACTGTGACCCAGAGAGTACCCCAATGTGACCCTGATAGTACCTCGCTGTGACTCCGGGAGAACCCCGCTGTGACCCAGAGAGTACCCCGCGGTGAGACAATGATGATAAAAAGTGTTATAGAAATAGAAGTGCGCTGTAGAAAGTTGCTTGTGTGTCATGTGTAAAACTTGTACCTGTTGTTGGATCTTTACAGCAGCTGAGCAGCCCATCAGTCTCTACTCCATCAATCTACTGGTTGATCTCGGGCCCTTGCTGACTTAAAAAAATTGATTTCAAGCAGTAGTTAAACTTTTTGTATCAGAAATAATTAACAAAATTTTTTAAAACAAGAAAATGTCCAAAAGAAAAAATATTCTGAACTAGTCCAAACTGTGAAATCAAAATATTCAAAATTCCAGTTGTTTAACTGTATTTATTTTACAGTGTACAGTCATGTGCACTGGTATTTCACCGGTATTTCTGTTTTGAATGTAACCCTTTGGTGCCTCTGTTGCGGCTTGTTGTGTCCAGGAATCTGCAGCTGAAATAAACTTGTCTAGGCAAAGACAATAGTGAAAGAATATTACTTGATACTAGTTATGATTTTAGTAAAATTTGAGTTCTGCATTTTACAAAATTTGATAAATTAAATAATATGATGTGGAATTAAGTTGGTTTAAAGCAGACCTATTCTGCAAAATTGACTTTTTAGTGCTTGTAACCATGTTATAATAGTTTCCCTTCTCATTTAACCTCTCTAAGTTGTATTTAAAGTGATTCATGCATGTTTCAGTAATCTTTATTCTCCTGTATTCAGGATGTCATTCCTCCAATCTACCCCCGTTTTCACTGTCACTGGTACATGCTCACTGTGACATACTTACTTCCTTCATCAGTTTTATTTTCGTAATCGGTGATACACGTACGACTCCGAAGCATCGCATGAACATTTTGGCACAAATGAAAATAATTCTGCCGCTCACTAGTGTGATGTGCAGCTATCCATAGGAGGCGCCTTGTTGTTATGATATTTACTCTGACCTATCATAAAGGGGCAGGTGAGAATCGGCTCCTAAAATCTCACTGGATTGCGCAATTTTCCAACCTGGAAGTGAGCAGACTTGTTTATTTTATCAAGTCGTTTTAGATGAACATTTTTATTTAAAATGTCCAAAATACAACATAATGATCCATGGGTGTCATACATATAACTATATAACAAACAACAATCTGTTCTCTGAGCTCTGACCAATCAGAGCAGTTATGCGTGTTTGTAGGTGTAGAAAGAAACCAACGGTGAGACAGCTGTGCATGGAGACAATTAGGACTATACTCAGTAACTCCTATGATTTTTTTTTTTTTTTTGTATTTTATTCAGATTTCAAAGGGTACACTCCCACAGAACACAGCAAAATTTATAACACCATTGGTTTCAGTGCACCCATCCTCAATACAGCAGTTGTACTTATACAAGGTATTAACATACTTTTTTTTTTAAAAAAAAAAAGGAAAGCAGAACAGAACAAAACAAAACAAAAAAAACATTGTAGCATCGAACCAGGGTCTAACAGATCCTTTGTCAATTGATCTCTCACCATGGAGCTCATATTATTCAACTTTGCTCTTATGCAATGCAAAGAAAAGAAAAAAGAAAAGAAAATTCCGAGACTGCGCGGACATCCGCAATTCGCCCTACACAAAGTCTGATCTACGTTGTCTAATGTATTGTAGCCACCCTTTCCAGATGTTACTAAATTTGTCCCCTTCCAGCCGAACAGATGCAGTCACTTTCTCCATATTGTGGACACTAAACATAACATCTTCCCATTCTTCCACCCGAGGCACCAGATCTGTTCACCATCTTCTGCTGATTGCCTTTTTACAAGGTAATAACATAATTCTTATTATTTTATAATCTTCAACTCTTCTTAAATTCAATGTTTCAATCTTTCCCAGATACAAAATTTCAAAACTTAAGGGAATTTTAATTTCAATACTTTCATCTATGACATTTTTTATGTCAATCCAATATTGGGTTATCAAGGGGCAACCCCAAAATATGTGGAAGTGATCTGCTTTATCGGCACCATAAAACCTCCAACATTTTGTATCTGCATACTTTCTCTGTGCCGGGGTTAGGAAATATCGTATTATATTCTTCCATCCATACTCCCTCCAGAACAAAGAGCTGGTGGTTTTCCATTGATATTCACTTATTTGTTCCCAATCCTCTCCTAAAATTTGCTAAAGCTGTGTAAAATTTTGAAATAACTTTACTACTTTGATTTAGAAGCATCTAAGACAATTTTCAGGATATCTGTCTGAGAATCAAAATTTATATTTCTTATTTCTTGCCTTAGATAATGCCTTAGCTGCAGGTATCTGTGAAAATCCTGATTACCTAGACCATACAAATCTTTTAACTGCTGAAAGCTCATCACATCACTTCTTTTAATGATCTCTCAGTGCATTTTTGGACCGTTTTTCCACATTCTAAATGTGCCACCCAATTTGTTTGGCTCAAAATCAGTATCATATGTGATCCATCTCAAGAATCTGCACTGTTTTGTTAGATTATGCTTTTTCATGATCTCGGACCAAATTGATAGAGACACCCACAGCCAAGGGTTAACCTTTTGTTTCCAGTTTGTCTGTAATTGCACATCCCCCATTAAAGCTTGTATTGGAGGTATAATTTTTTCTTCAATGTCTTTCCATCGTGCAGTGTGCCCTGGATCACACAAACCCAACAAGACTAAGACTTCAACTAAGCAGCTTGATAATAGCTCTTTAGGCATGGTAGAGCTAGACCCCCTTTCCTTTTGTGCAGTTGTAAAGTTCTATATTTAATACGTGGCTTTGCACCTTGCCATATATATCTAGATATCATCCTGTCCCACTCTTTAAAGTCTTTATCTGTTATCCAGATTCTGAAATATGTATAGTAACAGAATATTAATCTTTATCACCTCTACTCTTGATGCCAAACTTGGAAAAGGGACCAGACTGCATCTAGATAAATCTGTTTTTATATTAAATATTATATGGTCATAATTAGAAGCTTTCAAGTTTCCCAAATCTTTAGTCAAACGAATACCCAAGTACTTCATTGATTGCTGATCTCAATTAATCATGTAATTCTGTTTTATGTTTTGGCTTGACTCATAATTGAAAGATATAGCTTGGGTTTTTTGCAGGTTAATTTTGTAACCTGACAGCCTCCCAAACTCCGTCATTGTTGTCATCAAAATTGGCAATGACGAATTTGGGTTCTCCAGGTAAATTAAGACATTATTTCTGGTAAAATATTCTCCATTCTTCGTGCTAGAATCGCTGTGAAGAGTCTATAATCCACATTGAGCACACTTATTGGTCTGTAATTTGAGCAATTAGTTCCATCTTTACCCTCCTTTGTAATCACTGAAATTATGGCTTCCCTCCAAGAATCAGGAATTTTCCCCCCCTTTAATATCCAGTTAAATGTTTTATGTAATAATGCAACTAGCGTTTTCCTATAGATTTTGTACCACTCAGAAATATAACCGCCGCTCCAGGGACTTTTGTTGTTTTGTTTTTGAGCCTGGAAATCGCTGAGTTGATTTCGTCTGCTGTTATTTCAGCCATTATCCTCTTGTTCTGTTCCTCTGTTATTTGTGGTAGGTGCAACAGCTCTAGAAATTTGTCTATTTGGTGCTCATTGTCATTTTTTATTTGGGCATACAACTTAGTATAGTAGTCTACAAAACACATATGGATATCTTCTGTTTTGTATAAAATTTGTCTTGTTTTTGGGTCTTTCATCTTGTAAACATTAATGTTTGTTGCTTTTTTAGCCCATATGCCAATAATTTTACAGATTTACTCCCAGCTTCGTAATATCTTTGTTTGGTGTAGATCATTTTCTTCTGGATTTCTTGTGATAAAATATTGTTAATTTCTGTCCTTTTTGTTTTAATCTCATTAATTTTACTATCGCCATTGTTTTTGTGTATCCTTTCCAATTTTAGTGTAGCTTGTTTCTTCCTTTTCATGTACACAGATTTAGCTATCCACTTTTGGCCCTGTTCATTCCTAGTTTTTTTGTTTTTTTGTTTTTTTTTACCCTTTGTTATACTACGAAAACAAAAGCATTCCCAACTAATTCTAATCAAATCAAATCAAAAAGAGGAAAAGAGGAAAACTCTCACATGTACATAGTTTATACCCTAAGATCTCAATAGCAACATCTCGACAATGCACACTTGGAATCCTCTTGCAACCATCTTTTGTTGCTTCTGTTGCTGTACTGTATATGCGGGTCTCTTCTTCATAGAAAACACAGAGTTTCGCCGGAAAAGGTGTTTGAAATCGTATTTTTTTCTCTTTCAACACCCTCTCCGCTGCTCCGCGTACAGGAAACCCCTCTTCTCCTATGACTTCTTGATAATTTCGTCTTTGCTTTTGTAACTTGAGAGCTTGACAATAATCGATTGTGGGGGGGCATCTTTGGGGGGACGGGGACCCAGCGCTCTGTGGGCCCTCTCCACGCAGAGCGCAACTCGAGTTTCTCCCCGAGTAGGGCCTCCACGAAAACTCCAACAGACACCGCGTCGTCCTCCACTCCTTCTTTGATACCGTGAAGACGTATGTTATCTCGCCTGGCACGACCTTCCTGATCAATGAATCTCTCCTCCAGCCTTTTCTGTAGTTTGATTAACTCACATGTCGCCCCCTCGATGCACTGGACTCGTTCTTCTGCGCCCACGATACGTCTTTCTGCTTCGCCTATTCTTTTTTTTGTTTTGCCTCTTGTCATCCTCAAGGCCACCAGTATTACCTTGATATCTTCTCTTTTCACCTCAGATTTTGACCATATGGGCCTAACACAACTTATGATGGGGAGCAATGTTTTTACGCTGTTGCCATGTTCAAGTTCCGACCAGAAGTCCAACTCCTATGATTTTAAATGTAACTTATTACAATTACACAATAGAATACTCAAGTACAAGTACAATTTCCCACAAAGTCCAGTCAGTTACAGTAGCTTGAGTATTTTAACTAATGAATGAGTTACTTCTCCCCGGTAAAACCATTGTAGATTTGCAACTAACAATTGTAATTAAAATGGCCCTGACAAGAAAAGCCCAGTCAGTCCGTTTTAATGCAAAAAAAATCATATCGTGTATCATGTAGAGTTTATAATCACAGAAGTGATTATAATATTAAATGTCCTATATTACATAAAATTGACTCATGTGAGCTTTAAGCCATGTTAGCATAACATCATCAAGAACATACCTGGTGAGTAACCTTCAAAATGCTCTGTTCCACCTTGCGATGTCATGAGGAAGTAGTTTTCAAGTTAGCATCTACTTTTTACCTTTAGTTCAGTAGAGATTGGCAATTCCAGGGCTGAAATTATCCAAATGATTCTAGCGAAGGTGTATGGAGTTTAAAAATACAGTGGAGCACCTCCTATATTACCACATGACATCACAAGGTGGAACAAAGTGTTTTCTGTTCAAGAGAAGAACTCAGGCTAAATATACAGGGCACGTGTGTTAAACATGTGTGAATGAAACAAAACACAACTTTCTATGTTGTTGATGAGGAAACAGCATTATAGCAGAGATCAGTGTAATGTGGGCCCATTAAGTAAAAAGTAGTGGTAAGTAAAGCCCGGCACACACTGCAGGACTTTGAGTTTATTATTAGGATTATAATGATGTTTTATGAAGGCTACAGCAGAAAGCAGCAGGCATGGGGAGTGCTGGTACTTTTGTAACAGATAAGTTCTGTGAGTGCACTTGGAGTCAGATACAGATCACTACACTGTGTTTGCCAGTGGCCAAGATCCTTGGCTTCTGAAGAATTTCTGAGGAATCTACGTTATCAGAGCTCAGCCAAGTGGTGAGACATGGAGAGGAGCAGAGGAGAGACAATGAGGAGCAGAGGAGTAGAGGAGCAGAGGAGAGACAATGAGGGGCAGAGGAGAGACAAAGGAACAGAAGAGCAAGAAAGAGGAGTAGAGGAGGGACAAAGAGGAGTAGAGGAGCAGAGGAGGGACAAAGAGAATCTACATCATCAGAGCTCAGACAAGTGGTGAGACATGGAGAAGAGCAGAGGAGAGACAATGAGGAGCAGAGGAGACAAAGAGGAGATGAGGAGAGACAAAGAGGAGCAGTAGAGAGAGAAAGGAGCAGATGAGAGACAATGAGGGGCAGAAGAGAGAAAGAGGAGGGACAAAGAGGAGCAGAAGAGAAAGAGTAGAGGAGCAGAGGAGGGACAAAGAGGAGAGAGGAGCAGAGGAGGGAGGAGAAAGGAGAAGAGGGGAGCCAACGTAAGGCAAGGCAAGTTTATTTGTGTAGCACAATTCGTACACAAGGTAATTCAAAGTGCTTTACAGAATAAGAAAGACATTAAAATCACAATACAACAAATCAAAATATAAATAATCACAAATAATCATCATAAATTTAAAATTAAAGGAGAAAAGTGCAGAATAAAAACGTTTCAGTCATATGCACAGCTAAACAGAACAGTTCTGACCCTGGATTTAAACATTGTCAAAGTAGAGGCCTGTCTCACATCTTCAGGAAGACTGTTCCAGGTTTTAGCTGCAGAAAACTGAAACACTGATTCCCCACGATACAGAAAACATTAAGCTAATTCAAAATCAGGACACATAAACCATCATCTTTTGAAAAAGCTTTTATTTGATTCACAGTCTCTTGACATTACAGCCGGTGAGGATGAGGTCATGTGAGCCTTTTACATAATTTATGAAATGCTGAGACAAAACACTTGTGGCTACTTTCTGTTAGTATAAGCATTGTTTTTATTAAACAGTTTGACTCTTGTGAGCTTTTAGCCATGTTAGAACATTGTTTCCTCCTCAAAAACATACCTGGAGTTGTGTTTCATTCACACATTTGAGTAACCGTTTACTGTTAGTCTGTCTACATCTCCAGTGCTCAAAATGATCTGTTCCACCTTGTGATGTCATGAAGTGATAGTTCAAGTTAACAGCTATCTTTTTACTTTTTAGCTTCCTGTAATGCCACATGACAGGTGGAACAGAGTGTTGAGAGGCGGCTCTATGGAGGAAGGATGCTGGGAGTTGAGAAACTGTTTCAAAATCTCTTTAAAGTGCCACGCCCCCTTTTATTCAAATACTTTCACTATGCACGTCTGTAGTCAACTATTTGCTTAGTCGACTACGGACCTACTCCTGTTTTCTCTTACCCGCCCTTCACTTTGTCTTTCTAATGAGTCTGTTTGGGTGGATGTGTGGGGTGTGTCCTCTTTTGTCTGGTTTGTCTGGTCTCTTTTGTCACACCTATAGCCACCTCATGTCCCTGTCATGTCTGACCCCTCCCACTGACACAGACAAGCCTACAGACTGGCTCCTGGTTTGTGCCTGTCCTTAGTAAAAAAAAAAAAAAATTCTGTTCTGTCAACTGGGCAAAAGTTTTTGGCTGCAGACTAACACACCTATTTGTTTACAGTTTCTTCTTGGTAGCTAGGTCTGTTGAACTACATTAAGTGTCAGCTGTGCCTGAGTCATATTTTGCATAATCATTCAGGACCCTAATGGGTGCTATCACAACTATTAGCGTACTGGCTAGCCCTATTGTTTTTCTTGTTTTGATTTAGGTTCAAAACAGGTTGGGGTTATAAATAGGAGATAAATTATGTCTAAGGCTCCCATTCTTGTTCAAAGATGATGAAGATTTCTTCTCTCTGGCTAAGATCTGTACCTCACTACCGTCAAAGGAGTGGTTAGTGGCTTTGAGATGGAGATGCACAGCAGATTGAGGTCCTGAGGAGCTCTCATGACGGTGTTGGTACATTCTCTTATGGAGTGGCTGTTTAGTTTCTCCAATATAACGCTCACTGCAGTCTTCACTACGCTGAATGGAGTAGACCACATTACTTTGTTTATGCCTCAGGGTTTGTCCTTTGGGTGAACCAGTGTTTGTGGGTTTGAAATAGACCCAAATTTCATACTGTCTGAAAATTCTCTGAAGCTTTTCAGACACACCAGCTGTGTAAGGAATAGTTACACCTTTTTTTCTAGGTTCGGATTCTTTGTTCCCTGTTGTTTTTTGTTTTTTTATCACTATTGAAGGCCCATTTTGGATTGTTTTTCATTTATTTTACCAGGGAAAATGTTAGGGCCAAATCTTTATTTACAATGTCGGTCTGGGTCTGATACACACATTACTTTAAATGACTAACTCTTAATCTTGATTTGAGCAGAGAGTGATTTTGAAGGTAATATTTTACAGTTGTGAGAGGGATGTCACGTTAACACTGCAAAAAAAAGTCAAATAGGTCTAAACCTGAGGAAACAAGTAAGCCCAACTACACAAAACCAGATTTATATTCTGAATTCAAGTTATTTTAAAACACATAGTAGTTTTTTTCTTTGCTGTAGTGTAGTGACACGCCTCTTATCTGCACTCCAAAATCACATTCTTCATCTGGAAGGGATCAGCCACCTCTGCAACCAGTGAGAGAAGGAGGGAGGGAGGAGAGAATAGAGAGAGGGAAGAGAGAGAAGGGATCAGCCTCACCTCTGCAACCTCAGTGAGAAAGGGAGGAAGGG
>KN484192.1:50104-82852 GCA_000787095.1 Periophthalmodon schlosseri | reverse complement strand
AAGTCTGTGCATATGACTGAAAGCATCGCAGTAAAATCAACAATAAATCTGGACAGTGCTAAATTAGCTCTTTAGCGTTTCTGTTAAACACATTATCCACATGTACATTAAAATCACCTGTAATGACTAAACCATCAAAGTCTGTGCATATGACTGAAAGCATCGCAGTAAAATCAACAATAAATCTTGGACAGTGCTGGGGAGGTTTGTATATGACTACCATAAATTTCGGACTATTGAGTGCACCTGAATATAGGCCGCACCAGCTAAATTTTAAAAGAAAATTAATTTTATACATATATAGGCCGCACCCGAATATAAGACGCATGTTACAAATATGTTGTAACAAGGGGTATTTACACAGAAAGACGGTACACGGAGCTTTTTGAGTTTTAATTTAAGACACGCTTTTTTTCAAACTGTGCCTGAAAATCGGCAGTACGGCACCAACATGCCATAAACATGGGATGAACATGCCGCATGTTTAGAAAATAGAACAGCACCAACACGCCATCAACACAGGATGAACGTACCTGCATGTTTAGAAAATAAAACAGCACCAACACGGACCATTTGCTTTTATTTCCTCTGAAAGCTTTTGTCGTCTTTTTACATTGACTAAGTTCTTCCCGTTGCCGCCTCCAACGTCGCACGATCGATTCACTGATGCCAAGTTTACGTGCAGTGGCTCTATTTCCTTTTTTGATGCCAGATCCATTGCCTTTAACTTAAAAGCTGCATCATTTGCATTTCTTCGTGTGTTTCCCATGATGAGGGTGTGGGCATGATGCGCAAAATGACATGATGATTCTGATTCAAAATCAAAACTAGCGTATTCTACAGCGCATAATCTTTCCCCATGTCTGTCTCACTTTTGCGTTTACTGCTAGAGAGTGCCCCCCGGTGGCCGCTAGCAGTAAAAATCTATAAATTAGCCGACCCTTTGCATAGGCCGCAGGGTTCAAAGCGTGGGACAAAAGTAGTGGTTTATAGTCCGAAATTTACGTTAAGTAGAGTATGGAGGGTGAGTGTTTTAGCTCAGTTTTAAAGGAAACATACTCAAAAGATGAAAACACCCCATATAACTTTTACTGATTTGCAGAAAATCTTAATTTAGTGTTAATTACAAAAACACTGCACATGATGTCCCATTTATTTATGCTATAATTTGGTGTTTTGATTCTCAAAATGATTGTCTAGTGAGAAAGCAGAATGAGCCTCACAAGTCTCTCATTTGGGTCGCATGGTCTGTCCATATACTTAGGATGAGAAAAACTTGTATGTGTCCTGTATGTGCAGGTTTAGGCACTGGCAACCTAGGCCCAGTTGGGATTGTAGTACCTTATTATTATTATTATTTTTTTAACTGAAAGAGCACAGGCTACATACAGTTCCTTGGAATATTTGTGGCAACTGTTGTTCTTATATGCAAGACTGAACACCTGTGGTCTAGTTCATAAATACTGTACACAAATAAAGACATATAACATTTTTTTGTAATTAAATGTTGCTTAAAATCAAATTAGCAAACAATTTTAGCATTTCAGGCTCCATTGGGAACCACTAACAATTTCTAAACCACTGTATCCACTCGTATTACTCCAGTTTAGCCCAGAGTCAGAGTCATTTAAGAATTAACAAAATGGTTGTGATTAATACTGATTGGAGAAGGAAGCGTTCATCTGCACAGCTCCATAATGGTTCCCTGATGAGGCCGCAGCTGCGGGAGGTTCAGCCCAGAGAGGAGCCTGGATCCTTGGGAAGATAAAAGCCTGCATCTCCTTATCTGAGCCCCACAGGCTGGATCAGTACCCGGATCAAGACTAGAATCTGGACCACCACAGAGAGGAGAACACACAGGGGAGTTATGGGATGCACAGGGGGTCTGACTGTGACATGGGAAAATGAGCTTCACATAGGAATTAATTCATATTTGGTGTTATGCAATTTGTATTTTTTAAACGCTAAGGTATGGCTGGAAATAATATTCTGTAATAGTTCATTTGGCAATTCTGTATCTAAAAAAATGTGGTTTTTTTGGAATAATAATTTGTGATCAATCCTTATTACAGACTCAAAGTTCAGAGAGAGACATTAGAATATAAATTCATAAAACCAAATTCTTACCAGACCGTTGCTTATAAGGAACAAGGAAATTGTTTGGTATAAAAACAGCAAACGTGGATGTTATTCAAAGTAATAAAGCAATACCTTTTAAATGTCAAAGTGCTTCTTTAAAACTGTGATATTTTGGAGGTTATCTGTGTGATATTGACATATTTGTGTTATGTCCCAAATTCTAAACCCATAGAAATAAAGGTCCTGTACCTGATTTCTCCCATGTATTTGAGTAAAATGTGTCTTGCCCCAGGACAGATATATCGTATAAGCAGCTCTTGAGGTCAAAATATGTACGCTGTGTGCTGTATGTATCTAATTATAAATCGTTTTATTGTCCCATAATCAGGAAGTGCACATTAGTATAGTAGTTGTCGCTACCATCCGGGCAAAATGCCGCTCTGGCCTCTGAGAGCTGTGAAAAGTGACCTAATGGATAAGGCACTGCCCCCTAAGGCAGGGATTGTGGGCTGGACTTCCATCTGGAGTATTTAGTTTAGTTCCCAGTCCATATGTTCAGGATAGAATGAATATGTCTATGTACTGGAAGCCTCTACCATAGATAGGGCAGATTAAGAAATAATGCATATTTTTTGTTACTAATGTTGACTTTTACTAACTTTTTATATGTAAACCTCGTCCCCAGCTTTAATTCTATGGAATTCATGGAAGCTTAGCACATTGTACACAACTTAGCTTCCGCCCATTCAGTCCACACCTCTTTACTGTCAGCCTGGCCAAAAGTGGTTTCTAAATAAAAACTTCATAAAACGGGAGTGCGTTTTTCTCACGACTTTTCACAACCTCGGATGTGCCACGCTGCTTAGACAAAGTGCCACAAAACTAAACATCTCGTCACGTCCTCCCCGCTCTCTGCATACGTCAGACCGTTTCATGTGGCTCTGAACCCAAACCCAGGGAGGAGAGCGGAGAAAGTTACTGCGAACGAAAACCACAACAAAGGCACGAGTCGGTTTGAATGAACACAAATATGGAGCAACAGCCACAAAACAGAGAGTGTGTGTGACCTCAGGGTGAACTCTAAGCCATGTACTAGACTCATGCAAGTTCATATGAAAATGCCAAGTGGAACAAGGGTGTAGTAAAAAATTAGATTTCCAAACAAGTTACGGAAATCCTGACAAAACTGTGGTGCAGTGAGTTAGGCGTTTTCTGGACATGGAACAGGAGAGTCACTGGTTCAAACCACTCTCAAGGGATCCATGGGTAATACACTTTTCCTACATTATCCACTCTAGTGACATCGGTTGTGACAGGATGGGATAAGCAAAAACATTAAAACAATAGAAAATACCCAATATTGAAATAAGAAAAGAGATTATAAAGACATATAGAGAAAATATATCTATTGCGAGCTTGTAGGTTCAGTGTTAAACTTACCAATCTAGATGTGTTTTTATTATTATAATTTTTTCTAAACTATCTTAAAATGTTCATTCATACCAGGAGCAGGGTATTCTCTCCACAGCTCTTACCTGTAACTTGGCCTGTTTGTCTCTAAAGATAATAAGAGATGAATATGTTTAATACCACACTGAGGAACTTTCTAGACAATAGCATTAACTTATCCACAAGAAGGTAGTGTACCATCAAAAACGTTACAAAATTCACCTTTAAATGATCCACTTCCAATGTTACACTACTACTACTACACTATTTCTATTTGAGTAATCTAGCTAAGATTAGGTTCATTTTTTTTTAACCCAAAAATCCCAACATACCTCTTCTCTGACCCCACCTCATGTTATTTGTCTGCATACCACAGACCAGCCATATTCAAATGCTTTACAAATCCTTCACTGCGCATTCAAGTCATGTAGCCAGTCATTTGTAAACTTTACCTCTTTTTTTGTCCTCCGCGCCACACCCTGTGCCCCTGAGGAGGCCCACATGTGAAGTTCAGAACAGCTCAAGCATGAAAACACGACACAAACATGTAGGTCTGATGGGTTTTGACGTGTTTTGGTGGGAACAGTCCCAGCTGTGGTCCGGGACAATACTCCATCACGTTTGGGCCAGTGAGCTTCACCAAACACTGGGCCAAACATCGATATGTGTGTGCTGCACTGTCTGCATCATGTGGGGTAAGGAGGCAGAGCTGAGGCAGGGGTTAAATGGGACAATGGAAAATTACTTTATATTTAAGTATTCAGGTATACAGGGTGATATTTAAATTGTTACCTTTCATTGTTTTGAAAATGCTATATCTGCTGAAAACAATGTATTAAAAAAGTTGAATTAGTTTCAGTTTCGTTTTTTTTGACACTCTGAGTCTCTAAGACACTCCCCCTTTAGACTGCTACCACAACACAATCGCCCTGCATTCCGCTAATGAAACTGCACATCCTATGATGTTTATGAAGTTGCAGTGTATGTTTTGTATCATGCTTTTGCATATTTATGGAAAATTGTTCTGCGGGAGCATGGGTCATGAGTCTTGGACAGGAGGATTTGAATAGGGCACGAGAGAGATTGCTAGATTACTCAAACATGCATGTTCAGACATGTTGTTGATCAGGGAACAATGTTATAACGTGGTAGAAAACTCCAAAATGTTGATTTTGGGTAATACCTCCTCTTTAAAGAAACGTTTTGTAAGGCAAAATAGAATAAAGGAACTAATTTGAGCATCTATTAATATATATTACTTGGTTGTAATATTCATTTTATATCAGGTGCAATGGAGTGGAAGCATCCCCTCTCCTTGACCCTCCTTTTGCATAAAGAGCTCAGCCATGGGAAAGACTGAAACCTCCCGGGAAACCACATTTCAGAAGAAACTTACTTCCAACTAAACCAGGCCTAAAAATACTCTAAACATAGTCTAAACAAGGAATAACCACAACGCACCTTCCCAAGCAAGAATATGCATATGACTAAATCAGAACTAGACTAACACTTTTTCAGAACTAGGGTTTTCCTGTGGGTGTATTTTGAACCAATATTTAGCTATGAATCATAAAAATATGCGCTTTCTTCTTTGTTCCATTTGGACTCACTGAACTACAGACCTGGTTCTGTGCCGTCGCCGAAAATCCCTGAACAAATTTGCCAAACATTTGCAGAAGACATACTTTGAATATTTTAACTTCTAGGTCAAATAATTCAAACTTTATCCAGTTTGACTTGGATGCAGTTATCTGAAACCTTCACAATAAACAGCTAAAAATGTGGTGTTGACCTTTATAATTTCAGTCGGTGTGGTTCAACTTAGGTTTATGAGTGATTATTTGAGATTTTTTCTTCATTTCACGCTGGCAGAGGGTTCATTCAAATGGCTCAAAGGTGGGCCAGGGGAATAATGATGACCTAGAAGTATTCAGTAACTGTTATATTATTTTATATGTGTCTAACTGATGGTTAAATAATTTGTTGTGGGTATTGGACAAATAAAGTGAAAAAAAAGGTTGTTAGTAACGCAGTTTTCCTAAAATATCTCCATAAAATATAGGACCAAACAACAAGCTAAAGATTTTAACAATTTTTAACGTCAGCAGTGGCAAAGACAGCAATCAAGTGTACTTGTGAAATATTTGCAAAACGCAATCTAGCAAGTTAAGAGTGATATAAACAAGACCTTCTGGCAATCAGCCCAGAATATCAAGAGGAAAAAAACACATTTGAAGTGCACCAAAGTTAGTAGTAAGCAGTAGTACTGTAGATGTAGTAAATGTTTAAACCTCCAAAGGCCAGTGAAATAGGTAGTATGTGATGCAGTGTTTCAGACAGTGATCACAGGATATTAGTGGGTTTACTCTGTGGGTGTGGCCTTCCTCTATTCTCTCTATCCACCCGGGATCTCAGTCTGACACATGTTTCAACCATGTCTCAACTTCCTTAGACTTCTTAGATTTCCTCAGTGGCATTTAAAAAAGAAGAACTAATGCATTATAAGAACTACCACGGGTTATAGTTTGCCAAAAGTCTGACATTTTCAAAACTTAATTAAAATTAGGGTGGGCCGATACCGATACTGGTAATGAATATCAGCGTTGATCCATAAAAAAATGCTGGATTGGTTCAGCCGATATCTTGGTTGCCCTTATACATCGATTTAATAAGACTATTTACTTACTGTTGTTGGCCCTGAACATCTTATAATGTTTGAGCTTTTATTTATACAAAGCTGAAAGATAAACAACAGTTAAACAACCCATTTGGATCAGTTTTATTATATGTTATTTTAGCTTTCAAATAAATGCTATTTTTATTCTGTCATGGTATCCCTACATATCGTAATCGTGTATACTTAAAGCCCAAGTATCGAAAAGGTACTGGATCTGAAAAAGCTGAATCGGTGTGTCCCTACACTTTTAACTTGCTTTTTTAAATTCTCTTCATTCTGTGTAAATTCTGTCTAAATGTAAATGCACTGTGTGTCCCTGGTCTAGACTACATGTTTGTGAAACGTCTTTCTTTTTTCAAAATGATCGTAAATTATGAAAAATGGGAGAGAAATATTGATAGTTTTAGATTTGCAACAAGTGCTTTTTGCATACTTGAAAACACATTGAGTAATAGACATTTGTACTGTGTTCTAACCTTGCGTGGGTCGTGGCTGATGTCGTCCAGGTTGGTGGACAGCAGAGTGTCTTTCATGGCCACATACAGTTTCTTCCCGTCTTCATCTGGGAGCAGGGAGTGCACGTCTCCAGCCTCTAGGGTCAGTGTGAGGATTCGGCCGTTCTGCTGCAGCTCTGTACAAAGAAAAAAAAACGTGATAAGGGGCTATACCATGGAAGTATACACCTTATTCCGGAAGTTTGCCGGGGGCGCCGCCATTGTCATTCAGATTGTATTATTTTGCATGGGGCTGCTGACCTTGACAGCGATAAGTTCTCAGATTGTATTATTTTGCATGGGGCTGCTGACCTTGACAGCAGATAAGTTCTATACGGACTACAGAGCCGTTTTAAAGCCTCCCAGAGAATCAGTGCATTGTTGACTTATTGATGCACATGAACATTGAACATTTCACACAAATAAACCTACTTTATATCAGATTTTAGTGGGAAAACTTTTCCCAAATTCTCCATTAAAATGAACGGAATTCCTGCTTAACCGGTAGTGCCACACCAAAGAAATAGCAGTTTTGTCTCATTAGTACAGTTTGTAACAATAAGGTCAATAAGAAGATCTGAAAGATGAGCCAAAGATGGCGTCGTATTAGTCGCAGTGGCTCAGTGACGGAAGAGGGCTAAAATGTTTTTTCTTTGTTTGGATGGCTTAAATATTTTAAAACATTCCTTGCTGTGAAAATAGAGAAGAATCTCGTCAATATCTGACCTTTGTGAAAGCTGGCGATGCCCTGCCAGACGAACACGGGCGGTTTGAATTATTTCTGGGCTCAGCTGCAGTGCCGCAAATTGGTGGGCCTTATGCAGTTCATATTATAGATCCCTAGGCTATAATGTTAAAGAATTAGGGATGGGATAATTAACAATAATATCGTTTATTGTGATAAAATAGGCAGACAATAATCATTCGTGGGACATTTTATATAATCTTGGTAATCACCAACAGAGATAACCGCCATTATATCACCAAAATGTGCAGAACAAACCTACGTCTCCCTGATGAGCTCTTCTAGATCATTGTTGTTTTTAAATATGGAACCCGTTCATAATATTAAGAGTATAATTATTCATATAACATTTTTAAACTGTCAGCAACTTTAATCATTATCATGATATAATCGTTAATTGTAATTATTTTGGCTATGATAGTCGTGATACCAAATTTCAATATCATCGCATACCTATGAAGAATACATTAAAAAAGAAAATCAAGAAAAATGTATTTACAAGAAACATAAACATGCAGTCTCTCTTCTCCAACTTGCAATAAAACAAATCCACCAGCCACCTCAGCCTCTCCATTTCAACCCCTTCACAACCACCTTTGTGTACCTGTTGAGTTTTAAACACTAACTTCTACTAAATAAACTTTCCCCTGCACCTCGCTCATTTGTTTGTCCAAGTTCAAGTCCAGGCTAAACTTCACCATCCCACAGATATTTTGTTTCATAAAGGATAATCAGATAAACCCCAATGAAAAGATACTGAGATGAATAACCCAGTCTACAACAACATCTGCCTGGAATAAAAAAGACAGAGATGGCATTATATTATGAGATTACAGAGTTCAACAATGTAAACTATGGATTAGAATACATCAATGTATGACATCAATGTTTACAGTAGCACAAACGGTTTTTGGGCATACAGATTCTTCATTGTTTTGAATGGTAGAGAGAAGCATGCAGGAGTCTAACCCACACCCTCCTTACTGAGAAGCAGGCGACAGGACAACCACTCTGCCACAGTAACAGGTGACAAGCTAAGTTGCCGCACCGACTAATCCTCCTCTTTGTACTTCAGTACTGCCTAGACTTCCCAAATGAGCACTTATGCACAGACAGAATCGGGGTTGCGTCCTTAGGGAGGAATTTGATGATGTACGGTAATAACACGCTTTAGATTTTGATAAATTATGGTTCGAGTGCTTCTGAATGAGAGGCTGCAGCATAGTACTTCATAAAACGTGTATTTAACTTGTTCAGGAAGCGGTAATGACAGAGAAGTACCTCCGAAGTACACAGTGGGAGTATCATATGGGATATATGGACATGGACTGGGTCTGGAAGTGACTAACACAATATTAAAGAGTGGACAGAGGAGGGACGGTGGATATGCGGAGCAGTGTTTCCCGTCCGAAGTCTAAAAACAAGCGAGGCAATACAAAACAATGGCACAGCAACACAACACTTGCTTTTGACTTTGTGCAGTAGTAAATATTAAGGACTGCATACAGAGGTATTTGAGGTTTGTAGTTGCAGTTGTCAATGTCATTTTAAAATATAAAAGTTTGAAGATTCTGACGGACGACAATACACACTAAAATTATTTTATATTATTACCGTATTTTCCGGACTATAAGTCGCACTTTTTTTCATAGTTTGCCCGGGGGTGCGACTTATACTCAGATGCGATTTATATGTGAAATATATGTTTTTTCTTCATTATTATGCGTTTTTTGGCTGGTGTGACTTATACTCAGGTGCGACTTATACTCCGGAAAATACGGTACATAAAAATAACTGAGACAAATGCTAAATATGATATGATTAATAATATGAAAAAATTTGAACATTGAGCAATGAACATGTTTCAACGAACGTGTTGCCATAGTCACTTCAAGTTAGTTCCACATGGTTCTCATTCAACGTCTATGGATGGATAAAATTGTCTGTCCCTAGCGGTTGTCCTTGTGGTACTCATCCAACATTTTGTTAAGAATATGGCTTTTAGAATATACTGTATGGCAAAAATGAAATAAAAATGAATATAAACACAACCAGAGGATTGATTTCATAATGTGATTTTATAGTGAAATAAAAGGTAAAATAAAAATGTGCCCAAATCAAGGAAAAAAATGTTTTACTCAATTAAACTCTCTTCAGTCTTCAGTCTGTCAGAGCGGTATTTCTCTCATGACATTTACAAAAACACAAAAAGACGTTTAAAAGCCCTGTGTGTCTGCGGTCCCATTTCCACATTAAAACCAATGAATTGCCTCTAATCCAGTCTGCTGCATTAGTCACGGTGATGGTGCCAGTCTGTTGCTTCTCATTTTAACAAACCTCCTTCACGCTGCATTCAAGGGATTTACGGAAAAAAAAAGAATTAAATGAAAAACTGTCTGGGCTTTTCAAGTAATTATTTGTTGGCAGTGTCTCTCTTCTACTGATAAATAAATGTTTTCTTTGTGTTTCTGTCCAATAGTAAACAAAAAGCTCTTTTTTACAAAGCACAGCAGGTTTTGGGGGAAGGGATATAAAAAGGAGTATTGGGGCTTTTTGTGATAGTTGTCAGGAGAATATTTAAATGCACAATCTAAAACATGACACTAAACTAAAGTGAAAAGCGTGGACAAATGACGGCACAGAACTGGAAAGGAGGGAGTTTCTTTGGTAGCTGCTGCCTACGACTGTATATGTTTTTGATTCATTACTTACACCAGTATTTCCTAAATTTAGGGTGTGTGTATCAGAGTATAATCAAGTTTTTATACTTTCTTGTCATTGTTTTGCTTTACTTTAAGGAGTAGAAATAAATTGGAACAGGCAGTTAACAGTGGTGCAGCCGGTAAAGTTGATACGCAAAAAAAAAGGAATACAATTTTCAAGAACCAAGCTCATGATTTCAATTTTATCACTGTTCAAGCTTTTAATATCTTTATGGCCTGTCATGATAATTACTATATCGACTTATCGTTCAATGTATGACAGATGGAACAATAATTTTTGGGAGTCAATATTTAGCGTGGGGACTTTTTCTTGTACAAATTTTTGGTTATTTTTCTGTATTATAGTACAATTTGAACTGTAGAAGGTTGGATTATGAACTTCTATGACTCATTATAGATACAAACTAACTACTTAATTGTTGGATTTATTTATTGCAGCTTATTTTTTTTAACAATTTTGTACATTTAGAATACTTTTTGGGGGATAGTTCTATGGTTTGTTATCAATATTATCATTTATATGTATTTACTTCAGCAATATATCGCAGTTTAAAATGTGTTATCGTGACAGGTCTATATCTTTATATACGTTATTTAGAAGAAACTAAAGTCATATACTACTTCTGAGAGTTCACTCTTCACTGTGATTGGTTAAATCCACCTGTCACTCACTTGTAACATAACAGAGACTGACCAAGAGGAATGGTGGGTGAGGAAAAGTGTCTGTGTTTGAGCAAAGAGCTGCAATATACATAAACAAACACATATCATCAAAATAGTATATTGTCACAACACCATATCCGCTATCCCTTCCCAGTTCAAATCTTGATGATGATGAACTGATGATGAAAAATGTGGAATCAGTATGTTTTTGGTTGACTTCACCATTGTGTCAGAGATACTAATTACATTGCATTCACTCATCATAGCCCAAAGACTACATTTTGACAACCCTAACCCATTTTCAGTCAGCTCAAGCATTTCTCGCCTTGTCAAAAAGCTTTCATCTCCACCCTCCTCTCATCACAACCTCTGCATCCTTCTCTCCTCCTTTCTCTCTCTTACCGCTCCCTTGTCCTTTACCTGTCCGTCACTTATACCCTGTTATAACCTCTCTCTCTCTCCTGTCTCCCTCACTCATCTGTCCGTCAAAATCCCTCCTTTCTGTCACAACTGCTATATCGATCATTCTCGTTCCTCCTCCGCTCTCCTCCCTCATCACTTTTTGACGTCTCTGCCGCAGAATTCACGCCTATTTTGATCGTATGACATTTGAAACCATTTCCTCATCTCATCTATCTTATCTCTGGTACATGGTGGTACATAGGCCTTCTGCAGTTTGAGAATTTATTTTATTTATTTGCTTGTAGTGGTATTATTTGTTTGGGATGGGATTAGGGTTGTCAAAAGTATTGAAAATCAGAAACTAATCAATGTTAAAACTAGTATTAGGTGCGGGTCTACAGGTCTACACCCTCATTTCAGGCGCCTAAAATAATACCACTTAATGGAAGTGTATTATGTTCGCACCCCTTTGAAACTCAAATGCACAGACATGAACAACCCCTGAATAGCTTTAAAATGATCTTGAGCTGTATCAGAACAAGTATAAGATCACTTGTATACACCCATGGACCACCATGGAACATACCAGGATGACTGTGGGATTACATAGATATAACACCGCATGGTAATATAAAAGAAAGTACTATTATTTAATGATTAAAAACTGAGTATCGAGTCTATTCCTGAGCATCGAAATTGAGTTTGAAATTTTCTTATCATGACAATAGCACAAATAAAAACATACCATACCATGTTTTTGTTCTCCTTTGGTTTTATCATAATCTTGAACTACTTTATCCAGCCTCATTTCAGGCCTGGTTTAGTCTCATTTTAGACCACCTTTAACTCTGATATAGTCCAAGGTTAGATCTGGTCGTACTCGGAAAGCTTATTTGTATAGCACAATTCGTACACAAAGTAATTCAAAGTGCTTTACAGAATAAGAAAGGCATTAAAATCACAATACAACAAAACAAAACATAAATAATCACAAATAATCATCATAAAATTAACAATAAAGGAGAAGAGTGCAGAATAAAACCCTTTAGTCATATGCAAAGGAGAAGAGTGCAGAATAAAACCCTTTCAGTCATATGCACAGCTAAACAGAACCGTTTTGAGCCTGGATTTATACATTGTCAAAGTAGAGGCCTGTCTCACATCTTCAGGGAGACTGTTCCAGGTTTTAGCTGCATAAAACTGAAAGGCTTATTCCCCATGTTTAGTCCTGACTCTGGGCACCAGCAGGAGGCCGGTCCCTGAAGTCCTGTGAGTGCGAGATGGTTCATATGGCACTAACATATCAGAATAATCAACTAATAATAAGATCCAAGGTGGTACTTTGTGTGAAAACTTTGAGAACCACAGCTTTATTTGAAAACGGTTCACCTTTTTTGGCTGTACTGCCTCAAATCTAAAAATGAGTCCAACCAACACAGAGAGGGGAGCTCATTAAAATGAAGAGTAACCTGTCAATTATAATATAATTAGCAGTCACATTCAGAGTCAGACACATGAGGGCTGGATCAGAGCCAAAAACGTGAAGTGGAAGCCTTTAATGAATGTGATCAGGTGATGTGGGACTGGGGCCTTTGTGTTGAGTCTGAAGCGAATAGATTAATAAATGTCTGACGGGTTAGCAGTTTGTTAATGCTTTAGCTTCATGGGTAAAACATGGTAACTCCATATTGGTGGTTTTCAGATTCTATAATGTGATGATGTCATGATTCCAGTTGGGGTTGGGGGGGCAGTCAGTTTTTCCACATGAACTTTGCCATGAAATATCGAAATGGTAAATTCACAAATGTTGAACTTAACATGACATAATATCTATTACTGACTGTACCCTAGAACTCACTGTATTAAATATTATAGACTAGGAATTGTGCCAAAGAGTGTTACTCTTTTTATGAGTGCACTTTACCAAATAAATGTACAGATGGTTATTTCTATAATGCATAAAAGTCATAAAAGTAAAAAGTAAAGTCGTAAAGTAAAGTAAAGTGAGTAGCTATTATTGTGTAGATACAGCAAACTTGATTGACTTCTATACTAAAAGTCTCTCTCTCCACAGCAAGTACTTTGGCCTGAGAAACAAAAACCTCTGTCACCTCGTTTTAAATCAGCCCCAAAACACTTCCAGGTTGAATCCAATATACACAGAGAATGCTGCACACTAATTCAATAAGGGACCACCTCCATCAAATACTTATAATGAGACAGGATTTTATAGGCCTAATTCCTTATATTTTATCAGCCAAAACAATATGACCGCTTCCATATACACAAACAAGCTAGCAGAACAACTATAATCTGAACTGCAGTAGTTTGACTGTTGGATGGGACAACACAAGGAGTCCCGCTTTCACCTGCCATGTGCATCCCCTGTCAACACCATTCCGTCCCTGGATCATTTTAAGTAGGTACTGACCTCTGCAGACCAGGAACACCACAGAAGATCTGCAATTTTGCAGATGTTCTGACCTAACTTTCTTACTATCCCCAACATCTCAATAACAGGTGCAATATTATCATTAGAGATATTAGAAGTAGAGCCGCACAGTTTTGCAAAAGTGTGATTTGTATTGCTATTGCGATTAGATTTCCAATTTATGTAAACAAACAAACAAAAAAAATCTGTTAAGAGGGCACATACAACTCCAGGGGCATTATATTTGAGAGAAGACTGAAATATGAACTGATAAACTAATACAAGAATTCATTGAATTCCAGAAGAATCCTGAGGCGTTCTTTGAGGTGTGAATTTCAGAACATGTTTGTAGAAGTCTAAACTACTTCTGCTACAACAACAAGATTTTTCTTGCCTGGCAAATCCAGTATGATATCTCTCTGCATTTTTATACAGAGGAATATCAGCCTGGCCCTGACGTCCTCTGTCGTGTCTTCACCCAGAACCAAACATGATCGTGCAATCAGATTTGTTTGCTTATTAGTCACGTACCTTTTAAATGATGATTCTCTCACGTCAGATTATCAGAGTTTAGAACTTTGCTCATTGTTCTGCAGAAAGATTATCAGAGTTTAGAACTTTGCTCATTGATTCTGCAGAAATCCACGATGTTTTTCAGTCCCCTGTGATCATTTTTTTCCTCGTAAGCAGCCATATCTGTTTTGATACGGATGGACCATATGTGTCCCTGATTGACTAATCCACCTGTCAATCACGCCCATCTGAATTTACAGAGATTCACCAGTGGCCAGACTCACATCTTCGTCAAGAGCGTATTTTGGATACCAGGCAAAGATTTTTCTATAAAAATACATTTTGTTCTTTGCATAGGGTTATCTAGATAATTTCAGCCTTTGCGATTCAATAATTGTACCAACACAAATTGCGATTTCAATTTGATTGTGATACATTGTGCCGGCAAAATCAGAACCATTGTCCATAATATGTTATGTTAATGTATTTGATTGTACAACTTTGTTCTCTAGTATTTGGTCTAACTGTGTCTGATCCTGGCTTAAGTTGGGGCTGGTCTTGACTTGACTGGGTTTTCTAGTCCAGACTGGGTTGGAGGAACAGAGAAATCTCCCTCCTCAGACACAAGCCGAGCGTTTGCACAAACAGAAACAGACTGTGAGCTGTGAGTCAGAGACATGTGTTAAGACTAAAATAAATGAGGGCCAAACAAACGCACTTTCACTGCAGCTCGATAAATTCACTCTGTTCTCGTGGGTTCATAGCACATGATCTATGCGGTTGATAACAAAAATGTTTATCCAATGCTAGATATTGATCAGATAAAGCCACTGGAATGAGGAAAGAGTGTTTTCAATTACCATTTTTATCATTTTGTTGGGACCCAATAGTTATTAGTGCATTTGTTTTGCAATAAATGTTAAAATAAAAATCTGTTACCCATTTGCTTGTCTGTTATTATCCAATGACTATTTCAGTTAGATTTTCTAACTTTCTTTTGGTTAAATCAACAATTTTGTGAAGTCCTATGAGGCGACTGCTGTTGTGATTTTGAGCAATACAAAAATAAATTGAACTGAAAATGTAATTGCAATTTGTTATAAGAAAGAAAAATAGGCTTTGATCCAAATGCAGTGGCAGTAGCTCTCTTGGGCGGCTGCTGATGTGTTGAGAAGTACAGATAAAAATGTATTTGACTTGACTGAGTGGTAGTGGTGATAATATTTATAGCAGTATTAGAAGTAGGTGGCTTGCCCTCTCCAGGTGGGTGGAGAGTTCCTACCCCAAGTGGAGTTCAAATATCCCGGGGTCTTGGTCACGAGTGAGTGAAGGATGGAGCGTGAGGTTGACAGGTGTATTGGTATTGTGGTGAAGAAGGAGCTGAATCAAAAGGCAAAACTTTCGATTTACCGGTCAGTCTATATTCCTACCCTCACCTATGGTCATGAGCTTGGGGTGGCTGGGCTCTCCCTTAGAGGTAGGGTGAGGAACTCAGTCACACAGAAGGAGCTTGGAGTAGAGTCACTGTTCCTCCACGGTGAGTGGAGCCACTTGCTTGAGCCAGGTTGCTGCCTCCACAATCCAGCCCCGGATAAAGCTAAACAAAATGGATGGATGGATAGAAAATCGGGAAGTAGTGCACTAGTTGTTTGTTTTTTTTTCCAAGAATACCTGATGGATTTTGTTGCATTAAATATAAACTTCCAGAAATACAGCAAAAACAACAGTGCTCATTCCACCTTGACTGTAGATAACAAGTATAAACAGAAGCACTGACAGTAACACTTGTTGAAAGTTCGCCTAAATTCCTGCTAAATTGACCCTAAATCAATTAATGAACAAGCCATGAATGAAGGCAGTCAGATTGAAAAGCAACCAGTGCATTAAACCTAATTGTAACTTTAGCACAGAGTCATGACCAAGGAATGTAGGAAGGAGGCTAGGGACCAAACTAGGAAAGGTATTAGGACGACTGTTTGGGGCCAGTAGCAGAGGGAGCAGGCTGGAGCAGGTCTGTGGTGGTGTTAGTGATGTGTGAGTTTGGGGACAATGAGGTCTGGCTATTTGCCCAAAACTCAAACTGATGAATGTTTGACCCATATCACAAAGAAACTGGCCTAAATCGGCAGGAACAGTTGAATACAAAGTTAAAGACCAACCAAGGAGATGGACAAAATGCATGAAATGGTGCATGACTTTGTTCAAAATAATAATCAAAAACTTAACTTTGGCGGCGTTGACTATTGTTTTACAATATATCAATCTGGGATGGAGTCTCGCTAAAAGCAATTATGAATACTACGACTACATCACCAGAGGTATAATACTCCCTACAACTGAAGCATAGTCAGACTGGACTGCACTAGACTGGAATGGACAACACATCACAATGTCTTGAGGGTTCATGTCTCTGGGTCTATAGGGTGGTTAATCTGCAACTAGGGACCATTTTTGGAAATCTGAGCTCAAAACCATAGAGCCAATCCGGAGCGAGGTGGCTGAAGGTACACGCCCCTCACCGCTCACACTGTTGGTTTGGCAGGGGGCGGGTTCTTAGCAATGTGGCCGTCAATCAACTTGTTGGTCTGTTATTAATATTGGATCATGTAGAGCGGGTTAATACAAACATTTTAAGACCAGAATGACGAACCTGACAGCAGCAGTTACAGAGAGAAGTCGATTGCAACCGGAGCTCAAAGGAACCACTTTACGCTCATGCTCACTTCCTATTTTAAACGCGGCGGCTAGAGCGTTAGCTATGTCCATTTATATATACAGTCTATGGTCTTGCCTAAGGATACGACAGTTTCCTAGAGCCACTTTGGCACCTTGGTGCCTTCCCAGTGGTCTTCCATCCAAATACTACCAGTCCCACTCAAGTTTAGCTTAAGATTGGACAAGATCAAGCATTGAGGCGGCAAAGTATCACGGCACTTCAACTGGCTCTGAAACAGGTTACTGACAGTGATAGTAAATGGATGAAATGTCAAAAAATATTCTTCTCTCCAACATTTTTGTTGAGTTTACGTCTATTTTCTGTGCACATGAACTAAAATGAAAACATCTTTGGTGGAAAATTATTATTATTAAATGCTATCCCAGTTAGTTATCAGATCCTCCAATCACCTGTCAGTTTAGCCCTTTGTATCTTCAAGGTCGCTCTTCACCTCACATGTTTCCGAATCACAGCTTTTTTAGTTGGTTGTTGATTCATGTATCGACTTGAAGCTATTTGTCGCCTCACTCTCCCCAGACGCTTCTTCACCAAACTCTGATTAAAATTGATTTCCTTTAAATCACTCCACTTCTCAAACAACTCATCTATTCGGCGACAAGGCGAAGAAGCAATCCAGTTTTATTTTGTGAGAGAGGGGAGAAAAATCTACAAGTAATGGCCCAGAGCGCTCGATAGAAAAATGTTCCAAGTGTTTAAGAAGTCATTTTGCTACATGATTGGTCAATAACCTCTAGTCTGCACTGTCTGTGACAGTTGAAAATTGAACAACGCCAGAAGCAGACAGGCACTGAACCAAAGTTGAAATCTTGAATGAATAAATAATGGACGTATAGATCAATAATAGATTAGTGGTGGACTTTTGCCAGGAGTCATTTGGAAAAAGTAGAACTGGCACTACACGGTAGCAGCTTTCCACTCCATCTGAAATCATCCTCTGAAATATTATTGAACTTTACAAACTTCATGTCCCTTTTTCACAACTACTCACCATGGAGTTAGATACGTTGAATGCCATACTGTGGAAAATGCGAGGGAATGCAATAAAATCTCCATGGAGATGAGGCCTAACCTTTGCAGTTCACTATCCCTCACGTGTCCCAAGAACGTCAATCTGGACACACCTGACTCTTCAAAACTTCTGACAAGTTCTGATTGTGCGGATCGGCTCCAGTATTTTCCTCTTTCTTTGTTCCGCACTGCTACTCCTGTCATGTTATGGTAGAGTTTGGTGGAAGAGACATGTTTAGTCTGCAAAACAGGAACACTTTCCCCAAACTTCAAAACACTTAATCAGATTTTACCAGAACTCATACTTGAAACCAGAAATCACCAGTTTGCCAGATCTAAGCAGCACATGTCTCAATCCTTAGACCCCAGATTCAGTATAAAGGGCCCATTCAGGGACCTCCACAGAGATTATGGCTCCGTTCCTTAATGTATTCACGGCAAGACTCTTTGATTCATCCTGACAGGGGTCAAAGGGCAGTTGGGTGAGGGCAAAGTTTATGACCCCTGTTAACCCCCGCTGTTGACTCCAGACAGATAAAACACTCAACAGGTTGCAGTGAAGAGAACACCGGTCCATTTTAGTCATTTGCATTAGAATAGGTGAAAGTGTATGCAGAATTTCAGTTTTTCTCATTATTAGTTGGTTTGGTGGCATAGTACCTGTTGTAAATATTTATCGTAGTTTTACATCAGTTAAGTGGAGGTTTGTGGGGGAAAAAAAACTGAAGAAAAGTACAACAATACAGGAAGTAGTGGTGAGTTTCCAAACTAGAAAATACTAGGAAAGATTTTTAGTAAAATATTAAACATAATGCTGTTAACTTTGTTTTAGTGAAATGTGCAGTCTAATCGGTCATACACACTTTAATACAAAGTGTTAGTATTTCACACAACATCCCAAAGTTTTTTTTACATTTTTTTAATTTTTTAATTTTTTTTTTTTTATGTACTTATTTTTTCTTCCCAAACTGTCCCTTGCCTGAAAAGCTTACAGTAATTAGATCCGGCACTCTTTAATTATTCCACAGTAAACTAATCCCATTAAACTCATAAATTATCAAAAATTAATTAGTGTATAAGCATAGCCCCAGATGGCGGCTCATAAACAAACTGTCAGCTTCCATCCACTCAAGCTGAGGTTGATTTAGCAAGAGATGAAACCGGTCATAAATTTAAAATATATCATGGAGTAGTAACGGCGATAATGAGGAAAGTCCAACTTGTTTTTGGTTACGGGACATTGTGGGTTAGATTCCCAAACTCTTAGTATGGTGCCCTGCCCTCCCTGTGTTACTGTTGCCCCCCCTCACAAAAAAGATTGGCATGTCAGTACCTCCTACCTTCTGTTTAAATGAAGAAGTGTCTGAAACCAGATCATAAAGAGCTGCTAATTTGTAGCACGTGTCTCTCAAATATGGAAGACATCTCTTATGAATTTGCCTGGGATCCACAATACACACTTCTTCAATACTTTACAAAGATGTATACCTGGTCACCGTCCTTTACTTAATCATATTTTTACTGTGGCCAGAACACTCCCGTTTTCACATGGGTGTCAGTGGTGCATTAGCCAATCAGGGACGTGCATGGTCCATCCGTATCAAATCAAATATGGCTACTTACGTCGAGGTGAGAGAAATGTGATTTTGTTTGTAAATGATAGGTGACCAATGACATCCATGTTTGGTTCTAGCGGTGGAGGGCATGGGACTGATCCCTCTGTATAAAAAAAACATAATTCTAGATTTGCCAGGCAAATCTCGTTGAATATTTTCATAACATTCACAATAAAATATATTCCTTTTTTTTTTTTTTTTACCTCAGATACATAAGAGTTTGGTTCTTTGCTTGTTGATTGTGTACATATTATTTCACTTTTTTTTTTTTTTTTTTTTTAAAGGTTAATTCACCTGTCAATCACAGCCATCAGAAAGCAGGGACAGGATACAGTTACAAACCATAACGTCTTTATAAAGTATTGTCAAAGCGTGTGGTCTTGGCTGGGCGGCAACCAAAAGATGCAAGAATGATGTCCTTATATTTTCATTGTTAGCCCTTCCCCATTTACCCCCACAGTCTTATCGGACCTGTTTTTTGTTTCAGCTCTGTGTAAACTCTATGTGAGACGCTGGTCCAGACCCAGGGCCCAGGGGACGTCTGTCTGTCTGAGTCCCACCGACGAGGGCTGCTTCGGGGGAAACGAGGAGGAAACCAGGGCACATTTCCGCCACAAATGTTGGGGTTATCTACAACTATTATTGAAGCTGCATTTACACTGTGAGAATGACTGCTGAGAGAGGTGTAGATGGCGGCAGAGTGGTTAGCATACTCGACAATTAGGTCACCATTTCAATTCTCAGACTTTATTGTGTCTTTTTGTGTCTGGGTGGGTTTCTCCAGTCTCCCATAAAACATGCACAATAGACTGATCTTTTAAGTATTCTTGGCTTTAATCTAAAGGGTTCAGCTAACTACTCTTGACCAAGGTTTGGTTCAATATTGGATGTTCTTTCATCACGGAATCCTAATTTTAAAAAAGTATATCAAAAATTTTAAACACAACAGTAACAGATGGGCAATACCAGTGATTATTATTTTGATCTGATACCAAGTACTACTATAGCAAGTATTGCGATATTGATCCGAGACTGATACCAATGAGTTTTGCATGAAAATGCTTTGAAATTCATTTACTATAGAAAATTTTACATTGGTATCATTATCTTTGCTCCACCCCAGGTTGAACTGATCTAAAAATATACATGTGCAGATAAACTAAAATATATTAAGACTGATGTATTTAGAAAATTGTCTTAAATTTGATCAGAAAAATTAAGTATTTTTTCATGAGAATCAATCCATGTATCGTGTATCATCAACACTAAAAACATAAAATAGTTTGATTCAGTAATTATACATTATAAAATTATGTCATTTGATTTGTCTTATTTGTATGTCTAGATTTGTCTCTCTGTGTGCCCCCATAGAGATTTCCTCTCCACTTCCACATTCTGCCACTGAAGCTGTGCCTGGACAGTGTCACCACGTCAACCCCATGCGGACAGTCTGACCTTTGACCTCTCAGAGTAACAATATTCATCATTTAGACTGGGAGCAAACTCAGACGCAACACTGTTCACTATGGGAATATGAACCACTGATTATAATTATAGCACTAATGTTGATGTATTCCCTACATGGTGTGGGTGTTAATAAACTTAAAAATGAACTTTAAATTTGGCTCCTTTGTGATTAATTATTGTTTGTATATGAGGCCAATTGGAACTGATAGAATGGTATTCCCCTGTAAGATTGAATAAAAGGTATAGTGACAGTGAAGCAGCCACATGGTGATTTGAATGGGTTTTAAGATGGATACCCTTCCAGAGGCATTATGACAATGTAATAAAAGTGTCTTGCCCAGAGATACAACAAAAGTATGCTATAAGGTTGAAACCACAACTCCCTAATTGGTAGTTGAACTGTTCCATTGTCATATAGGAAAAAAAATGTAGCATTGTCCTCTTAAAGGCCCTGTGCCATTTTTCCCCATGTATTTGGGTAAAATTTGCCTTGCCCCAATACTGATGTATTGTATAAGCAGCTCTTGAGGTCAAAATAAGTCCACTGTGTACCGTCTGCATCTAATTATAATAAGTGTTATATTTAAAGGATATAAGGAAGTGTGAAATTAGCATGGTAGCTGTTGTTAGCTTTACTGTGGCAGCCTCTGAAAGTTGTGAAATGTGCTTGTAAACTCATCGCAGTGAATAATTTGTGCTCGTTTTTAAGACAGTAAAAATCTGGCACAGCCCCTTTAATAAATCCAGGTATGTCTACCTTAGATTTTTTTTCAAACAATTTCAAACAACAATTTTTATGAATGTTTACGTTATCTTCTTCATAGCCTTCTCTTGAAAATGTTCTTTGGTTTCTAATTAAAACCTATGTGGTCTTTAAATCTCAGTTGGACTTCAAAGCCCTTTCTCCTGATCTAGTCCTTGTTAAGTCTAAGTCGATTTCAGGTCCATACCAAGTCCTTAAATCCACAGTGGAAGGCACATATTGGCCCATATTGTAAATCCTCTTTGAAGCTCCCGGTTCTATAAGTTCTCAGAAAAGGTTCCTCTGACTGTAGCTTGACTTTGTCTGATAAGGTCACAACTTAAACAGGAAGAGGAAGAGAGATCTTTGTGTCTTATTCCCAAAACAGGACCATCACATTCTTGTGGTTTCACTGTTTATGCAGCTTTGGACATGGACAACAAACGAATGGCTAACCACAGAGTCTGCACTGACGACATAAAATCTTATCTACCGCTACTTAAATTTAATGGGAAAAGTTACTAATATCTCCTACAGTGGTAGAGATGGTTGGTAGAGATTGTCCGATATGGATTTTTTTCAGCCAAATCCACTATTTTCCAACACTAATGGATGTATATCATAATCAAAACTGAGTGGTTGAGGTACCATCTGACAGCTGTAACCACAAATAGTATAAATATGTTGAGGTAGGCCAGGACAAATACTTTTTGTTGTAATGTGAAAACAAAACACTTGGTGCACTTAACTTACATCTTTAAAGAGCATTAAGCGTTTTTCTTTGCCCCTAACAAGCACTGGTCTAGTGCACAGACACTGACACTGATTGGTTGTAACACACTCTGTTAATCCCATTCTTCATGTGTGGTGGGTGATTTAGGTGAGGCGGGCAAGTGTTTCTCACAGCATTCCTTCCTCTGTAATGTCTAATCTGCAAAATTCTGTTTAATCCACAAAGCTGAACACATAATCTACAAAAGAGGCGCTGCAACCTGTCGACTCGACCAATTGATCTTATTATCTGCAGATTATGGCAAGTCCACACGCAAAAGCCTGTTGAACAGCGTAAACATTTAACTTACAACGTGAACACACATGCAAAATGACCACTGATATTTCAGCCCAGAGAGAAATTGTAGATTGTCTTTTGTTAAATGGTCTTAATTTATACAGCACTCTTCCCCCTCCTTTGGGCACCCTATTGTTTTACGTCAACAAACACCCATTAAGTTAAGTCTCTTACCCAATGACATAACAACAATATGCACTGGTTAAAGGCAGGGATTGAAACTGGCCTGTCAACAACTCAACTGAACCACTGAGAAGGGTCTAGCTGCAATTGATGGGAGCACCATGATGAGTGAAGCTCCACTAGCTCCACACACACACACACACACACACACACTTTTTTGTTTTTTGCGGCTGGACTCTCTTGGAACTACCGCGATCTATAAGTCTTAAAATAAAAAAAATAAAATAAAAAACGTATTCTTTTGGCACAAACCTATTATGCATATATCCACTTTTCAGAGTTTGTAACCATGTTGTAGTTGTTTCCCCTTCTAATTTAACTTCTTAAAGCTGTTTGTGGAGTGATTCATGCATGCTTGAGCAATCTTTAATCGCTTATTTTCAAGATGCCATATTGCCAATCAACCCCCTTTTCACTGTCACCGGACTACGCCTACTGCTTTGTACTCACTTCGCTCTTCAATTTTATCTTTTTAATCAAGTGTAGGACTGGGCAGCGCCTTTTAATCATTTTGCTACAAATGAAAAAAAAATCCAGTACTTGCTAGCGTGATCTGCAGCTATCGGGCTGAAAGCTACACAGCTCTTTGTTGTGCTGACGTTTACGGCGAGGTCAGCTCTCAATGGCCACCGCAGTTTTCTAACGTGGAAGTCAGCGGACATGTTTCTTTTATTAAACCGTTTTAGAGGTATATTGCGATTTAAAATGTCCAGATTATATATATATATTTTATAGCAGGCACAAGCACAATAGGTCTTTTTTAAGGCTATTTATAAATGTATAAAGTAAATCTGTTAAATGACTGAATGATCTGCTAACATTCTAGTTAGTGGGTAAACATCAACTGATCTTTAGCCTTACATTTGTTGAGGACTGATTTTTATCATAACAATCATTTAGCAATATATTCTGCACTACATGGTAATAGAAAAGTTATGTCTCAGATTGTATTGTGCACATTCACACATTTGGAGATAGAGTTTTCTCTGCTATGTCTCACAGTAACAGCTTTACTTCTTCTAAATGAGTCTAAACAAGTCAAACTTTGAACACATGAAAGTGCTGACCCATCTCACCCAGAGCAGATAAATTGGAGCAGATGAAGACTGGAGGGAAATAAAGCAGAGATTTGGTTCATTACAGAGAGTGGAGAGAAGATATTAAACACTAGAGCCCAAAGGAGGAACTTTGTAAAGAGTGTAAACAAGACTAATGTTAAAGCTCTAATTACACCAAACTGTCTCCAAACTCAAGGAACAGCCCTGAGGAGTCGCATCACAACACTTTCAAGGAAGATAAATTACAACTTGTAACCTACTGCTAATTAACTGGGTTATAAGTGATGCAGATGGAAGACTATATTAGACTAAAGTAACCACATTTATTGAAGTTGAGGCTAACAACACTCATATGTTTGCCTGGGATCCAGGATATACACTTTTTCAATACTTTACGAAAATGTGAGTCTGGTCAACAGTGAATCTCCCTGTGTTCTGTGCTGTGATTGACGGAATAACCAATCAGGGACATGCGTGGTCCGCCCGTATCAAAACAAGTATGGCTGCTTACGAAGAAACAACATAGGAAAAAATATCACAAGGGACTGAAAAACATTGCGAATTTCTGCAGAAACAATGAGCGAAGTACTGAGCTCTTGTTAATATGAGGTGAGAGATATGTGATTTTGTTTGTAAATGACAGGTGACCAATGAGCTCCTTTGTTTCACATGCACCACTGAAAAAAAACAAATCTGATTGCATGATTACATTTGGTCGAACTCGAGACGCAACGGAGGGAGTGGGGACTAGACTGACACTGATAACTGTATAAAAGATACAGAGATATCACTCTATATTTACCAGGCAACCCATATGTTCTGGTGTTCTCCAACTTTTAAAACAGCTATTAATACACCTAATGATAGTAGAAGCAGAAGTACTAATAGCAGTGTAGCAGATCAGTCACTTTTTAGTCATGAATGAAGTACCAGGGAGCAATAGTGTACAGTTTACAAACACACCAAAAGTGGATGATTTAAATATAAACTGCTAAATATTTAAAACGTCATATGAACGTTAATGGACATAATTGCAGCTATCTTAATATGCAATAATAAGTGCTACGGAACAAAATCTTGTGCCACAAGATCCCGTGAGCTAAAATTTCCTGGTGAGATTTTTTCACCTTTTTTGTCCAACTTGGATTGGAGAAAAACATGTTAAGTGTTGGTGAGTTTCATCTCTTGAGAAGCTGTAGCTTCAAAAAGCAATGCTATAGTGACAACAAATATATTAATAGGCCACAAATGTGTTTTATTACAAAGTATGTCAAAATCTCGTCTCTCGTCTCTTGTCTGATCTTGTGGACATTGTGTCTCGTCTCATAAGTGCTTCATATACTTGAATAACCTCTAACAGTCATTACCACTTAGTTAGCGATTTATACATGGTGCCTAAACTGTAGCGTTGCAGGAAGTAAATACCATAAATGCTTTGAATCTGGGCCAGTGAATTTGACCCCTGACCTCCATGGGAATGATTGTTTTAGAGCCTGCTGCTTGACACTGGTCCAAAGCCAAAACAGTAATGTGTATGCTAATGTGCGTCTGTCTCATTTCCATACAAACGAGCTGGATTAGATCAGATGTACATCACTCTGTTATTTGCACTATTGAATTAGCGAACCAAGAGCATCTGCAGGTGAGGAGCAGACAGAGAATAAAAATGTGGTCCATGTGCAAAAATATAAAAACAATTGTCTGGCTATGTTCAAGTGAAAAATGTGGATCCGTAGCTACTTTGGCGAAAGAACAAAGAACGGAACATATGGGGAAGAGAGGAAATGGCACTGTAGTGTGATATATATGACCATGGGATTTTATTAGGCACTCACCCTTTTTTAAACACTTGTAGACATCATTGCTGTTTTGTGAATGCAATTAGAGCACAAAAAAAGTTTTCTTTAATGATGTACTGCGTAACCTTCCTGCTTTTCTCCATGGAGATGTTATTGCTTTATAAAGCATAATTCATACACTAAATAAAAGTGCATGCCTGAAAGTTTATGGACATGAACAATGCCATACTCTGGAGCATTCTAGCAAAGCAATAACATCTCCATGGAGACAAGCACCATCCACCTTAGATTAGGCACTGCATGCTTAAAAGCGCTGTACCAGATTTTTACTGTGAAAAACATAAAAAAGAGAACGAGTTCATTTTAAACAGTTTGCAGTGATCCAAAGTTATTCCTCACTTACCTTATGCATTCAGAGCATCCTAATTATTCACTGTGATGACTTTATAATCATTTTTCACAACTCTCAGAGATCAGAGCAGAGTTTTGGTGTGATGGTAAAGCTAAAAACAACTAACATGATAATGCACACTTCCGGACTATTGGACAATAAAATACTTTGATGCAGACAACACACAGCGAACATATTTTGACCTCAAAGCTGCTTATACAATGAAGCAAGACAAATTTTGCTCAAATACATTTTACTTAAAATATAGCATTTTGTTTACCTATTTTACATGCTTCAGCTACTTCCTGTAGCCTTCCTCAGAAGCGTCACGTGATGGTGTAGTGACATGTCTTGTAGGCTGCTTTACTTGGTTTTGTCAGACAGTAGGGGAAGCTTACACCCCCTACTGTCTGACACCTTCTTCAAGACTCCATTCCATGTGCGTGATAAGGTGTGCGCTCCCTCATGTTCTGTCACGTGACGCTTCTGAGGACATGTAACATGTAGAGCAGGTAAACGCTCCTGTATCGCTCGTTCTCCAATTAATACTGAAGACAGAACAAACCTTTACCAAAGATATATTTTGAAACTTATCTAAAATACAGGATGCACGCAGAGGACATACAGGTTAACCTGATATTGGAGGCACTGTGAGCATTGGAAGTCTGGAGCAGATGTATGGACTTTAAAAACAAAGAGGAGCTGTGGATCTCATGTGGAGCTCATAGATTACCACAAGATGATGCATAACTGAAACTAAACACAATGCCAGGTAAACTCGGATAAGGATATAAATAGCTCAAAAGGTCAGTTTTGTATAAGAATATACTCAAACATGCATGAATGAAACAAAACACTACAGTTAGAATGACCAATTTGAAAGACAATTTAGTAAAAAGATAAAAATAAAAAAGCTACCCACTTTTGTATTCACCTATCACCTGCCTCTCCAAAGTGTGTGTGAGTGTGTGTGTGTGTGTGTAAAGTGCTGTTAAGTGTTGTGGTAATATTAACTGCACTGTGAGTCCATTATTCATGAGCCTCTGAAGTGGCTGAATGTAGGACACTGCTTTCCAGGCTCTAGTCTCATCCACTCCACACCACTCAACAACATGTGCCTTCCCCATTTTAAATAAACCAGTCTAGGTTTACTATTGAAGTGAAGTCAAACTGTACACAGAAAAAAACAGTAACTTGGTCCAAACACGTTTATCAGAAAATGGCATCTCTGTAAAGCTACAAGATGGATTGTAAATGAAATTGGATTTAGCATAATTAGCAAATCGCAAAGACTACAGTTATTTAAGTAACATAATTTCTTCTTTAGACAAACACGTTCTGAAATGCACGTGATTCTTGTATTATTTTAGCAGTTCATATTTCAGTCTTCTCTCAAATGCTAATGCTCCTGGGCGTGTTTAAAATGCTCTGTGATCTGAATCCTGACTTTAAAACGTAAATCGTGAATATAATTGCAATATCTGTCAGAAAAATCACGGTTAGATAATTTTACAAAATCGTTCAGCCCTATCCATAAGTCAGAAGGCTCCAGCTCAAGACAGTAAGGTCGGGTATCTTTTGAATATTAATAGTTACACTGTAGACACGTGCCTTGCTTCATGAATATATTGTAAATAGAGGATCCTTTCAAGTTGCAGAGCTGTACAGACTGTTAATAGTGTGATTTAACCTTGACAACAAAACAGAGGACGAAAGAGATCCAGATCAGAGGGAGCGCAGTTTGAGGGGCATCATTTAAACTACATTTATTTAGGTAATAGAATGGGCTCTACAAAGAACAAAATATCTATCTATAGAAGAAATATTGTACCTGTAGTTTAGACCTCTGCAAACATTCTGAAATGCATGGGATTCTTGTATTAGTTTATCAGTTTGTAATTCAGTCTTCTCTAAAATGTTAATGCCCCTTGAGTTGTTTACAATGCACAGATAATATCCCACTTTTTAAACATACACGTATCAATAAAAAAAATTCCAAAATCAAGCAATCTATGTTAATGGTTTGGAGCCATCAACTACCAAGGACAAAATGGGTCATATTTATGCTTTAAAATCACAAGTTAATATTGTATATATTTTTGCGTAACTAATGGTATAGGCCTATGGAATCTCTGGGAGAAATAGATAAATAAATAGAACCTTCTCAATATTAGAGATTGGCCCCACAAACATGCCATTTTAATCTGCCAGTTTTTGTTTCATGTGGATAGACCCTTTAAATACAAAGATATTAACCACAAACTAGGTCTACATATCTGCAATCTGACAGTTAAACCACCAACACCACCACAGACTTGTGGCCTGTCCTGCAGCCCAGTTTGAAACTATAGGGATTATAGAATGTTGTAGATGTAGATGCCACGTGAACTCAACCTACTGATGAAAACATGTTTGGTCTTTGAACTTTAGTGCTGTCATTCACTGGAGTTGTGTCAGCCTTTGCATCTCAGTAAAACATGAGATTTACTGCTCTAGGTACTGACTTTGAGGTATTTTTAGTGCTTTCACACTCTTGTTAATGGTAGTGTAAGATTTTGTGTTTACATGCTACAAGATCTGGCCAAGTTGAAACCACCTTGTTTTGGTAAATAGTACAAGTGCAATGTTAAGTACAGTAACTTACCAAATACTATGTATTTTATTGATTTATTTTTATTCTCAATGAAGACTTATGTATTGTGGAAAAAAATATGCAGATCATGAAAACTTGGCAAGTTAATAGAACTGAATATTGTGGCATTGTATATTTCTGTTGTGTGCTTTTGTGACTCAGTTACTATAACATATTCTTGTATTGCTGTTGTCAAATGTACAAATATTTCTATATTTTAAAGTGTATTTAAATTCTGCAGACATAGTACGCATAGCAACTACCGGTACGTAATCCTGGAATAGGGGGTAGGAAAATATACATTTTTAACTTCCACCTACTGCTTATGAGCACCTCAGCTATGAACTTAAATGACAATGCACTTACTGTAATGACGCTCAAATAAATAAATAAATCTATTTAGTATACTAGCAAAATATCTGCTTTGTACAAATAGTTGTATAAATCCTTCTACATTTCAATCTGGAAGTAAATTGAGACTATTAAGCAAAGTCAAAATTGTATAGTATTATTACTTTAGAACAACTCAAGTACAAGAAAAAGTAAGAATAAACATAGGATTTGATGAAAGTGCTACTTGAAAGCTAACATTAGGGTAATTGAGCAGACAAAAAACATAACGTGAAAATTATACAAAAATCAAACTAATGTTTGAATAATTAACAATGTTGTAACATTGTCAACATGTATCGTTTGTCACTTACTGTAGATGTTCTAATACTACTCTTCAAAGTACAATTAGTTCAAAAAGTGCTTAAGTTAATAAATATGACTCATTCCTTCCTACCACTGCTTGCCTGAGTAAAAGTTCTCCAGAAAAAAGTGGTGACCCTGATATAAATTATAACTTGGTCATTGGTCAAAAATCAAAGCTTTCCTCCTCCTAAATAAAGCAGTATTATGGGATATGGACTGTTAGTGGTGTGCAGTGGTTTGGCTGTGGGGCAGATCTCTTTGATGGGGGATGTTTCAGAATAAAAGTGTTCACTTTGATGGTGTTCCTTCAAAATAAAAGCATATGACATTGATTACAGGGTGTTTCATAAGCCACAACAGAGAAAGTATATACTGTAGGATTCATGACTCAGAGATATAAGGAAAATAAACATAGGCTATTAACACAAAAGTGAGAGAAGAGAGGGTCTGAACCAGGACTAAAGCAGGTTTAAAGGCCTTGTACCAGATTTGTTTTCTTAAAAACTTGAAAAACAGAACTAGTTCATTTTAAACATTTTTATGCATTCCAAGCATCCTAATTATTCACCGCACTGACTTCATAAGCACTTTTCACAACTTTCAGAGGCAGAGTTTTGCCATTACAGTCATATTAACAACAACTACCATACTAACAGCACACTTCCTGATTCCCAGGCAATGAAACTCTTTATAATTAGATTTGTCGTACACAGCAGGTCATACACAGCAGGTCATACACAGCAGGTCATACACAGCGTACTTATTTTGACCTCAAGAGCTGCTTATACGAGAAAAAATGTTGCTCAAATACATGGAAAAATTGTGTACAGGCCCTTCAAGGACGTAGAAAGCAAAAAAATAAATATACATTGACTTTAGAACAAATTTATGTAGGGCTGTGCAATTAATTACATATTCATTGAAATTAGGATTCAGTCATCTCAAATTGTCATTGATTAGCTGGGGGCTTTTTAATGGAGAGGTCAGCAGCCAACCCTCTGTCTGTAAAAACATGTGGTCTGGAACAGAGCTCAGACTTTGGAGGAAAACATTTGACCTTTTTTTGTTGTTTGTTTTAAATGGCAATAATTAAAACCTTGTATTGTTTCTGGTCTGGAAATTAAAAGCAAAAGCCAATTGTATTTGTTTTTAAAAAGACAAAATAAAATATATTTGAAAATGATTGCTCGATATGAGGTCAGCCCTACATGTAGGTTTCAGGCCTTTCAATAACCTTTAAATCTGTGCAGTATGTGGAAACGGAAAACAAAACATATTAAAAAGTTCCAATTCCTCCAGAGATTGTTCGCGACTTTTTGTAGCAGACGACATTTACGCCATGTGTATGACCAGCTGTTTAGTATTTTTAGACCTGAACATGTTTTTCCATAGAGTCACAGTATGCAGAAATGAGCTAATGCCTCGGTCAGCAGGACATCTGTGTCACAACCTCCACTCAGCACATTTTACACTGAAACTCATTCTATGCATTTTTTCTATATTTGGTGGTTATTATAGCTGTACATTGTAACATGTTCAAAATATATGGCTGACCAGGTAACAAAAACTATTGACGGCAGGATGCAGGCTAACCCCCCTGCCACAGGGAGGACACGCACTCAAAGAGATCAGGAGTCTAACCCACTACAACCGTTAATTGTACTCCATAGCAGAATCAACCGATATGCGTTTTTCCATGGCCGATGCCGATACTGATTGTTTAGGAACCAGAGAAACCGATGGCCGATAAGCTCTACCGATATTTTTGAGCCGATATGTAGGGCCGATTTTGGTAATTTACCCAATCTTTGGAATCTAGTCACGACCTTGCTTTACTACAAACTGGATAATAGAGCAGTGTAGTCACATTTGTGCATCACCCTCTCTGGACTAAAGTGTTCATAAAGCTTTATGCATATACTCCTTAGGCATATGGAGGCAGCTCGTAGGCCAAACTAAATATCAGCCTCTGTTGGAGATTTAAGGCCAACAGCCGATATGCTAAAAAGTATAAATAACGGCAACTGATATATCTGACTATCTCTAGTACAATTAATGGCTGAAGCCTTATTTAAACTTTTTCAACTTATAAAGCATGTCTATAGTGTTACAGTGATAAGGTGCTCTAGTCTAATCTACACATCATTACATTAAGACAAAGATTTGAAAATCAGGCTTTTTGCTGTTTCTTCAGATCTGTACTGTATTTCATATATAATGTGATGATACAATTTACTGTCAAATGTTAAAGGTGCACTTTGTAACTTTTCTGGTGGAAGGTCCACCACTTTCTTGTCTTTATAGAGATGTTATTGTTTCGCTTAGAATGTTCCACAGTATTGCATTAGATCTGTGGAAAGGCGAGCCCACATATTTTGAAAAACATCTGAAATAAAGTCAGTGCTATATAGTAGAATCCAAAGTTAAATCTGTCAACTGGACAAAAAGTTGTACGAGTGAAGACGCTTCGCTGCTCATCCAAGTCGCTTCTTCAGTTCAGTTTTGAGAACTTTTTGTCCAGTTGACAGATGTAACTTTGGCTTCTAGTATGGATCAGACCTGGACGACTGAGGCATTACACAGACACCTCAATGCTATATAGATAACATCTCCAAAGAGAGATCACAAGAAAAGTTACGCAGTGCATCTTTAACCTGTAATTGAAAAACACAGTATGATTTATTCGTTACAATTTTAAGATAATATAGCTTAGACAAGTGGGACAGAGTGGGCACGAACTAGCACCATATCACTCTGAACAGAATTTGACTAATATTAGTTTAAAGCATTAGCTAACACAATCTGAGTAAAAAAACAACAACACTCCTACAAAATATCCACCAACAGCCGACCGGGTAGCACTTGTTGATTTGGCATAACGCACCTTTAAACATTTACAAAACACAGCGATTACCTCAAAGCCTGGGTGCTCCTGTTATCACCAACAGAACTGCCCAATCCACAGCCACAGCCCCCCCACACACTGCTTCACATTAGACTCCAGCAGGAGCAGTAATAGCAGTAATAATGGGACTAATGGTGAGTGATTTCCTCTCATTAATGCCCCTGACTGATGTTATCACTGTTGCACCACACGCTCGCATTGTGGGCTAAAGTTGTTTACTGGCTCAAATAATGGAGGGAAATAATAGTGCAGCTGGTTCTATTAAACTG
>KN484192.1:24563-44306 GCA_000787095.1 Periophthalmodon schlosseri | reverse complement strand
GGGGGGAAAGAGGGAGGAGAGGAGGGATACAGAAGAAGTATGCTCTGAACTGGACTGGATTAATGTTTTGAGGCAGACAAAGATTTGTGGTAATAATAGTCAGAGTAGAGCCAAATTGGGTGGGCGTGTAGAGAATAAATGAATTGAATTAAAACTGCAATCAGGCGTAGCTTTCCAATATCACGTCATCTTACTACTAACCAAAATTAAAGGGGACATATTATGCAAAATCAACTTTGAAAGCTTTTGACCACATAATTGTTTCCCTTCTCATTTACCCACTCAAAGTTGTATTTAGAGTGATTCATGAGTAATCTTGAGTAATCTTTATTCTCCTGCATTCAAGACGCCATTGCTCCGATCTGGCCCTGTTTTCACACATCCCCGGTACACGTTGTTATGATGTTTTTCTCCTGCAACTACAATACTGCAATTTAATCATATATTATAAATACATGCAGACAAATACACAATGTCATCTTTAAGTTTAATGAAAAGGCCATGGATAGTAAGGTTTTCTGCTGTGCAACTGACAGATGTTGTAATGTGGTTAGCTATATGTGCTTAATGCCCCCATCATTATAGCTACTTTTAAGGTTGGGTAAAATGCTAAATAAAATCCTATAAACATTCTTAGAACCTAGCTTGTGCCTTGATTTTAGAATAATTCAAGTAAAAATATACAACTTTAAAAGGTAATTTAATCAGCTGTTTCTGAAAGTTACACTTTACGATGATTGGCTAAATCTACCTGTCACTCACTCCGATAACAAAGGTTGGTCAATAGAAATAGGTGTGGGTACGGAAAAGTGCCTGTATTTTAACATAGAGAAGCACTAATAAGAACATGACAATATCATCAAAAGCACATCGTCTACGGCTCAGATCATGATACGATTTTTATCATCATATCATCCAGCCTTAGATCTTCCACCAGATCTGACCAACATCCTCTACAATGCTCCAAATCTTTTGTCCAGCTGACAAAATTAAATGTTTTTTGCTATGGAACCCACCTGGATGACTGAGGGATTACAGAGACATCTACAACGAGCCTATCTCCTGACCAGGAACTTGACTGTAGTAGTTGGACAACCAGCATTTCACGAAGATCAAATGCTAAGTACAAATTACTTGAGGACAGTAAAATGTACCTGGATCACCTGGTCCACTTCTGCTGACCCGTCTCCCCGATAGCACTGAAGAATGGATCAAATGCAGACATGTACTGTACATTTCCTAAGGGGACAATAAACAATATCTGTTATGCCCTGTATGACATTACATTGGATACTGTTGCAGCTACATTAAAATTGCATTATATTACACCACCTTATTCAAACAGCATCACTCCTGTTTGTAGATTCCCCTCCTGTTTCTCAGTTCAAATGCACCGGTTCAGATACAACTGTTTTCTTTGTTCTCTCTTTTATTTCCACCGAGACTTTGCCTTTCGCATAAGCACAATCCCCTCTCTGTTCTGCTGTATTTGAACTCATCTCTCATCATTATTTCTCCTGTTTCTGTCCTAACCTAAATACAATCATTAAAAAGCCCCATGTGTTGTCGATGCGGTGAATTTTTTACACAGAATCCTCAGTTCAGTCCAAGGCCAGTAGCAGCAGCAGCGCCACATTCTTCCTCTGCTCAGATTAATAATGAATTCAGGTTGGCTTTAAATGAAACTCGCTCCAAGGATGCCTCATAAGTAACATCACTCATTAATAACTAAAGGCGTTTGGAAATTTATCACGCCGGATACATATTTGAACATTGGAAAAGCGTCATGTAACTGTATTATTGATTGTTTTTGTGTTAGAAAGCTTGTGGTTGACTGGCAGCGTTGTTTACAAGAAAAATGGACAGTTTTGCTTAACATAGTTTTAAAGTTCAAGCAGACCTATTATGCAAAATTGACTTTTCAGAACTTTTAACCATGTTATAGCGGTTTCTCCTTCTCATTTACCCCCTTGAAGTTGTTTTTGTTTTTGTTCTTTAATCGCTTATTTTCAAGACGCCATATTGCCGATCAATACCCGTTTTTACCGCCACAGGCATACGCCCACTGCTCTCTACTTACTTCCTTCTTCAATTTTATTTTCTTAATTGATGAAACTCGTAGGATTTGGGAGCATCGCGTAGTCATTTTGGTACAAAAAAAAATCTGCTACTCGCTAACAGCTATCTATAGGAGGGGCCGACAGCTACACAGCTCTTTGTTGTGATGCCATTAGGCACCGCAGTTTTCTAACGCGGAAGTCTGTGGACTTTTTTCTTTTATTGAGTCGTTTTAGATGAATATTGTGATTTAAAATATGCAAATTATATCATAATGATGCACGGGTGTCATGGCAGAAAGGATAAGATAAGATAGCAGGACCTTTATTTGTACCACAATGGGGGAAATTACAGTGTTGCAATGCACAGTTCAAGAACAACAAGAAAACTGAAATACCGTATGCACTAAAAATCTGGATAAGTAGCTATTAGAGAATAGACTTAAATCTTACACAACACTGTGAAGGTAGAGTATAAATATAAGGCTACAACACTATTATGTATTACTAGGTATTATGTTGTGTTATTATTATGTTCATCTGGACAATGTTTTTTAAATCGAGATGCTTCGGTTGCCATCCGGAAGCCAATTTTCTCTGAAAACTTCTCCCTTCGCAGAACAAATCTAGTTTCCCTCCATTTTAGACAGCAGAAATTCTAGCTGCTCAGACCAGTACCTTCAGATTGAAAACGGCTTTCGGGTGGCAGCTGAAGCGTTTCAATTTCAAAAACATTGTCCAGGTGACTACCTTTGAAAAGCTTTCTACCACTGACTTATACATTCTTGGAAGGAAGACAAAAACAATTTAGGAGAATTTAGAATTTAAGGCTGCGTTCACAATTGCACAAACATCACATCATTATTGTAACTAAACTGGGACTAACCTGTACTAGACTTGGATAAAACCAGGACTAGGACCAAATTAAGTCAATACCAGGACTAAAGATGACTTTAGACACAAAAGGACACATCTAATACACCTACCTGTAACTCTAGTGCCCCCATGTGGTAGTGTCTGTCACATTCTAAACGTAAGATCAAGTTATCAAGTTAGTCTAATTTACATATCTATTGCCACTCTCTGACAGCACACACATTAGGTTACAATGTGATTTACATACAAATGGTTTCAACCTGTGTCCACTATCCACCAGCCCATGAGATTAATATATTTTATTGAATCTAATAGCATTTAGTTTGAGAGTGCATTAAATATTTACATCACATTTATTCTCTATTTAAAAATGCATGACTTTGGAAGCAATTCTTAGCAAACAACAGTAATATTTAATCTTGTATCAAGTTTGATTAAATTCTGTGGTTCTCAAACTGTGGTACGAGCTCCTTCTGGTGGTAATCACTGTGCAGTTCTAGCAAAACTACAGTCATATTATAGACCCAAGATATTCCTATTGTAGACCTGGTTTAAATCAGGTGGTACTCTGGGAGCCAAATATTTTCTTTGGTAGTACTTGAACTTGAGTACTGTGAAAAGAGAGCCACTGATGTAGATGAGCAATGGGCCTATAGAGAGTTATAAAAATGTATTGCACTCACTACGGTCGCAGGGCCACACACCTTCACTAGAATCATTTGGATAATTCCAATCGCTACTGAATTAAAGGTAAAGGGTAGCTGTTAACTTGAAAAGTACTGCTGCATGACGTCATATAATGTGGAACAGAGCATTTTGAGCTTTAAAGATGTAGACAGTTTAATAATAAAGTGTTACTCAAACATGTGTGAATGAAACAAAACATAACTCCAGGTATATTTTTGATGAGGCAACAACATTCTAACATAGCCAAAAGCTCACAAGTGAATTTTGTGTAATGTAGGACCTTTAACAACCATATTGCATATCACAATAATTTCCAAAATCGTGCAGCTCTATTGCAATGGTTTACTTGAGTCCTCAGAAGAGAACTAAATATTTCTGTCTCGATGGATTCTTGAATTCAACCCTAATGTTTATATCTCTACAAGAAATGCATGTAATTTCTTGTATTAGTTTGGTAAATCTATCTGCAATACTTTATTCATCCAAACTAGTAGTTACCTCTGATCCAGAACCCTCAGTAAAGTAGTGGAGGCAGTAGTTTTGTCCAAGATTTTCCACCTAAAAGATGTAAAAATAGAAAAAAAAATATTTAATTGGAGCCACTTTGAACCATAAATTCCTTGTCTGTTTACGCTTCTACCCAGTGAACCAGGACAGCGTTAAACTGTAACAGGGCAAAATGACCCGACTCTAGCAGAAAACAAAACAAATTGGTACAGTAATTATATATTTGACAGAGACCGCTCGCACCACCCACATGTTCAGAGCAGCCCTGCCTGTGTACACAGCCCTGTGGAGAGAGGCTCATTAAAAGCTGAGATTTAGGGCGCTCTGCCAAACTCATCTGATCAGTGCGATCTTAATTACCACTAATGAACCTCCACAAAGGCCCTGTCTGCTCCGGGGACGGCTGATGTGAATGAGTAGATTAGTTTGAGTTCATTATATGAGTCACAAATACATTTTTCTTTCTCAAAAGTCTCGCACTTGGCTTCACAAACTGTAAGCTGTGTTGTGGCTGGAGTTAAGATCATCAGACAGAACAGCTCCAGCTCTGGGCCAAGTCTGACTCTATTGTATTGACAATAAACAATAGTTGAGAGTGTTTGGTGTGATTTGGTTAGAGTCATGGAGAAAAGCAAGTTATATTACATAACTTTGAACTGTTGGTTCTGGTGTAAAATAATTACAATTGCTGGAAAACATATAAACATATGGGTCCAGAAGCAGGTTTAGGTTGTCATCCCGAGCACTAGTTGCTCCATGTCTCAAAGATGACAAAAAGTTAATTTTTTAAAAGAAAAAAACATATATTAGGCAACATGTCCTCTCTGTTTTCAACAAAAATGCACATACAACAATTCACATTTGTCTAGCCTAAATTCTTGTCACTAAATGAATAGCCATTAAAAACTTACTTTTCACCCACAACGTTGATAAAGTTGTTGATCGCTAAGTTAAAATGCAGCACGATTTGTTGCTCCACGTTAGGACAAAAGTCCAAATAATGGTAATATCGCTGTTATACATTAAATGTAACCCAGAACATCTCTCACCTGAAGTGATTTTGTTTGAGGAGGAATCCGTCGATTGGCTACACTAAAGCAAGATGTAGGCCTGATTTCTTACAAAATAGGTAAGAGAAAATCAGCTTATTTTTGTGCAAAGTGCAACTGTGCAACGCTGGATGCTGCATCCATCCTTGAACTCTACTGCCATCTCCTGCCTCCTTTGTGGTATTGCAAAAGCCACGCGTTCATGCGGTCACATGTGGTGCTCTGTCCAATTAAAATACGTGTTATGTTTTTGTAACCAATCAGCGTGCAGTATGCCTGAATCGCTATAACTACCCCGGAAGTGCCAAAGCAGCAGTTCAAACATGTGAAGCACTGGACTTTGGCGACAGATGCACTATTTTATTGATTTTAAAGCTCCGACACCTTCTGTTCTGAAAATAATATATCGTATATAGACATTGAACGTATGTGCTGTGTATATTCTGCTTTCAGAGCTGTTAAAATGTCACACCAAGCCCTTGCATTTGTGGCTAACTAAGCAGCTGTTTTCAAGTGAACTTTTACTATATATTTTTTCATCTTTGACTGAATACTAAAGGTGGCAACGCAAATGGAGACGGCAGCTTTGGTTGCTCCTATCACAGCTCTGGAGTTCATTCAAAACGAGTTTTTGCTCTCTGGTAGGAGAAAGTCCATAATCTGCAATCTTTTTTTAAGACTCAATACTATCTGTCATAATCTGTTTATGATGTCCTGTCTTCAGTGTGTAGTAAATGTTTTGATTTAAAATTATTTTACATGTATTTATCCTATTTCAACCTTAGACATAATTTGTTGTTCTTCCCAGTAATAAAATTTTAAATAATTCTATTCATGTTACTATTTTTTATAAATCAATTTTCTTTTCTGTCCTGACAGGTGAAGGCCCAGTGTTGACAGTTTACAGTCTTCATCCTTCTCCTAAAAGCTGTTCTTCACTGAGTGTGCTACAACACCAGAGAATCCACGGAATACGACCAAGAGGAGGAGATGCAACGACACCAGAGCAAGAAAAATCTGGTAATATTATTCAACAATCAACAAACATCTAGGCAAATGTGCTTGTTAGCTATGCTCACGGTCCTCTCACATGTGTCACATGAAGGAAGTGGTATACATGTCTACTACTAATTTATTATGGTGACCAGGGTTAGAATGCAGATAGTGCCACTGCTGACAAACATTTTAATACAATGCAATCATTTTTTTCTTAATTTTCATGTTGAACGATTTCTAGCGGTAGAAATTCATTATTCTTTGCCTGTTCAATTAGTGTATTAGATTATTATTGTATCTCGGCCCACTTACTGGTCATCTTCAAAACTCATCATGTGCAATGGGATTCTGATTCTGATGTGCAATGGGAATGGGAATGTCTAGAGCTGATGAATGAATCCCCACTCTAGCCAATGTTTGTGTCCTTGAGCAAGACATTTCTATCCTCTGTCCTCTAGTGTTTGCATTAAATGTGTAAGTGACAGTGAATCCACCCTGGTATTCTAGAGACTTAATGAGGTGTTTCAAATGTTTAGAGACACTTAGATTTAGTCTATGATTATATGGATTAATTTGTAATAGGTGTATCACAATGTTTGTCTTATCTTTTCTGTTTATTCCATTAGGACGAAAGCCATCTTTTTACAACTTGGCAGTGTTTGGAGGCAAAACTGTACGTCTCGTCCGACTCCACCCATTGGACCCTTTTCAATTAGAAACCATTCGCCCCATTATGGAGCTCCACGACTGGATTCTGGATGTCCGCTGGATGTTTGGAGACCCACGGCCATTCCTCTGCATCGCTTTAGCACACAACAGTGCACTTCTCCTGGACATTGAAACAGAAACCACCCTCTTCCGGCAATCATGCTCCGAAGGCTGTCTTCTTTACTCTGCCCTAGTTTTAGCTCACAAATCTTGGTCAGATACAGTGATTGTCGGAGGAACTGTTTTTAATCAACTTGTTATTTGGAAACCAGGAGATGTAGCAGAAAGTCTTGAATCAAAATCCCCTGTTGAACGGCGTCTTTTGGGTCACAGTGGAGTCATTTTCGACATTTCATATTCACAAAATGAAGGAGTTCTTGCTTCCGCCTCAGATGACCGGAGTGTCCGAATTTGGCAAGTTGGGAATTTAGGAGGACAATGTGGAGATCAGAATCCAGTTTGTTTACACGTTTTGTACGGACATCAGGCTAGAGTGTTTTCTGTAAGGCTTTTGAATTTCAAAGTTTTCAGCGGCGGAGAAGATGGCGCTTGCTTGATGTGGGACAACGGACAGGTTGTACAAACGCTGAAAGGACATAGAGCTGGAGGCGTGCGTGCTTTGGCAATCAGTTCAGAAAGTTGTGAAAAAGCTATTTGGGTGGCGTCAGGTGGAGCGGATGGAGGAGTGAGACTGTGGAAGCTTGGAGTAAAGCAAGATCAACTGGAAGACAATGAAGAGAATTTAAAAGATCTGAAGTTTCCTATGGACAAAATAAACGCAAAAGAGTTGAAGAAACAAAAAGTTAAACAACAAGACAAGGATTTGAGTTCAGAAAGTGTGAAAAAGCAACATACAGCTGATTATTCAAAGGTAGAAAATGAATTTGCACTTCAAATGGATAATGCTGAAACTGAGAATATGGTAAATGAAATGGCAGTGACAATGGACAACCTTAAAATGAGTGGAACCTTAGTAGAAAAACAAGACTGTCAAGGAACTCAGAAGAACCAAGACCAAAGCCTTCTTAACCAAAAAGTTAAGGAAGACTCTACAGACGGTAGAAGCAATTCAAAAGATGACATGGATGCAAAACAAAAAGTTGAGATTGTTGATTCAGACTTTATTGGCATCGGTGTCCCCAAAGTCATTTGCGCATTGGATTCTGAAAAGTCAACTTGGAGCAATTGTAGATTCCTCGTTTGTACAGATAAAGGAGGGGTCTATGAACACACCAATAAAAAATGGGAACTGGTTTGGCAAGGACCACCCGAATTTCAATCATACTGTCTTATGGAAGTAACAAGTGTCAAAATCAAAGAATCACTTGTTCATTTGTGCGCTGTGGGGAATATTAGTGGATCAGTGCAGGTTTTCCCAGTTGCCAAACCAAAAGGTGGGATATGTTTGGTTGCAGGGAATGGGAAAGTTCATAGTTTAATATGGCAAAAAGGAAGCGCAGATAGAGGCGCTTGGTTGCTAGCTTCTGGAAGTGAGGGTCTGGTTTATCGTTGGTGGGTAGAAGTAACAAAAAGTGAATTAAAAGTGGTAGAAATTACAAGTTTTGAGCTGCCAAAATGTACTAAAAGATGGTTAACAGCAGCCATAAGAGTTCATCTGGGAGAAGATGTTGGTTGGGTTTGTGGAGATAGAAGAGGGTCACTACTTTTGTACCAAGAATGTGAAAATGCAACGATGCTAAGTGGTGAAGAACAAACTGTGCTTGTGAAGTCTAGTAGTCAAGCTAATAAGGAGCTGGCCCAAAAGCAAGGTATTACAAAATTTCCACATCATGGATTGGACAAAAAAGATCTGCTAGCTGAATATCTTGCTAATAAAGTAAACCAAGAACAGGATGATGAAATTAAAATAAGTAGAGAAGAAATTCAGGAAGCTAGCATGCTTAATCAAGATACAAGCAAAGGTAGACTTAGTCTAAAGCTAACTCCAGTGAGTGCTTTGTTCGGCGTCCATGGTAAACAAGGGGTGACTTCAGTTTTTGAACATTCGGGTCTTTTTTACAGTACGGGACGAGACGGATGTGTGAGAATTTTTCATTCAAAAGTGTCTGAAAGTCAAGAATATATCCTGGAGGTCTTAAGAGTACAACGGGCTTGTAAAGGAATGGAGTGGCTTGAAAAAATACTGATTTTGGAGGCAAAAGTTGGTCAGGAAGTTGAACCTTTAGCTGAGGAAAATGAAGAATCGACTGAAATTAATCACCTACGTTTAAAAAATATTGACATTAACAAGCAAAATGTCCAAGAAGCACGCTTTGCAATTGTTGGTTTTCACGGCAGCCATTTTGTCGTATGGGATCCTGTTCACCAAGAAAGATTATTGTCAGTTCTATGTGGAGGTGGGCACCGATCTTGGAGTCTTTGGACAGATGAAAAAGGACATTGGACCGAAAATGGAGCACTAGCTTTTATAAAACAAGGTGCAGTTCTGGTATCAGAAAGATCTTTGAAGGAAGCCAATGGGAAAATTGGTTGGAGTCTAAGAGAAGGGATACATGGAAGAGGGACTGGGTGTGTTCACAGGTTAGGACGTATTCTGAGTCAAAGAAATGCATGCTGGGAGATTGTGGTGACTGGCGGGGAAGATACAAGTGTCACCATTTTGGCGTTGAACCCGAAAAATGGCGAAATGAAAGTGCTAGCTGTTCTGACTGATCATATATCGAGTGTGAGGGCGTTGACTGCGGTGGCGAAACAAGATGGCGGCAGGACGGCCTTGTCGGCACTTGTGGTGTCAGCAGGCGGGCGAGCTCAGATGCAGTGTTATCGCCTCCTGATTGGCTGTGGTGAACGGGGAGAGACTTCCTGTCAGGTGATCCAGATCGCAGCACACCGATTGGATGAGCAGTGGGAGAGGAAAAGAAACAGGCACAAGATGGTTAAGATGGATCCAGAAACTAGGTACCAGCACAAAAAAATTACTTAGACAGAAGAATTTTCAATATAGTGTTTTTTCTTATATATTATTTGTTCATCCAATAATGAATGCAATAATGTACCGAATAATGTTACGTCATAAAAATTCTGTCGTGCTAAATGATGTTTGATTCAAACTGTCTCTCTAAATAACCTGTAAAAAGAAAATACTATTTTCACTCATTCAGCATTGTAATTAAGTTCATTATTGACAGTATTTATCTTTCTCTACCTTCCCTGCAGATACATGTCGATGGCAGTTTTGGAGCAGACCCCAGACTCTTTGATTGTAGCTTTGGCCTGTAGCGATGGAGCCGTCAGGTACAGTGACTGGTTTTAGAGCAAATTTAACTTTTGATACCTGTTGAGTTGAATGATTTAATGATGGCTTATTGCCACAGACTCTTCTCTGTGAGTGAAGTGAAACGCCACATTGAGGTGTTGTGGGAGAGTTTCCATCATCAGCGCTGTGTGCTCAGTGTCGCCACCTGCTGTTTACAGGACACACAAGGGAATAGGTGAGAGACCTGAATTCTTGAATCCTGGGGTACAGCATAATTACATCTTTTTAGCAAGTAACTAATTATCTCTAACTAACATTTTAAAATAATTAGTAAGATACTTTGCAGATTATGCAATTTTAGATAATATTGGAAAAGATGTTCAAGTAACGACAGCATTTATTTACAATGAAAACTGAATATGTAACACATATTATTACCTCATCATTATCAACATTAGTTTGTGAGATTTCAAAATGTATTAAAAGAATATATATACATTCATACATTTAAAAGTACAAGAATCAGAATTAATCCTAGGTTAAGACTACGTTAATGTGATAAATTATTTGATTTGTGATTAGTGGCATAACATAACAATTCTGCTTGTATTGTATTGTTTTTTGGGGGGAGATGGTTGCTGCTGCATTTACGCTGAACAACAACCAAAAGCAAAATAAAAAAAATTTAAGTCCAGTTAATATGAATTGTTACAACTTCAGTCTATGTGATTAACAATATAAGAACTGCTGCTGCCCCAAAACATTATACTTGTTTACCCAGAATCATTTGTTCATATATCATTTTAAATAATATATTTATTCCTCCTTTATATTCCAGGCATCAGCTGCTGTTTTCCGCTGCTACGGATGGACAGATAGCTGTGTGGGATTTCACCTCATTTTCATTGTCCAATCAGAGTCCCTCTACACCTATATTCACCATTCCTGCACATCAGAGCGGCATCAACTCCTTGGACATTTACCCAATCCGTTTAATTGACTTTCATCATGTAACTGTTGCAAGTGGGGGAGATGATGGCCAACTCACTGTTTCTCAAATCAAAATCCAGATTGTTGATAATTCTGATCCTCAAAATCGGCTTTTGATCAATCTGGTAAACCAGTCTTGCGTCCCGTTGGCCCATGCTGCTCCTTTGACCTCTCTGAAGCTTCTAAACAAGAATGAAATTGTTTCTACATCTTGCGATCAGAGAGTTTGTCTGTGGAGAATAGGCAGTACAGGGATACACCACCAGAGGGCAGTGTGTTCCCATGTGGCAGATGCAGCAGCTTTAGCAGTTTGGGAAGAGGAATGTGACCAGAAAAGTGGGTCAAGTGCCGAGGTGGTGTTTGGAGATAGAGAGGAATCAGGAAATAAAAACGCTGGAGAGGTTTGTACCAAGAAAAGTGACACTGGAGGGACAGAGGAGGGTTATGTGTTGATTTGTGGACAAGGCTTACAGCTTATACACAGGCTCTAGTCTAGTGTGTATTGGTCACTTGAGACTGTTGGCTTGGTTTGTAAATTTATTCTGATTTTCATGCATTTTAATAAAGATAATTTATTAATCACAATAGTATGTTCTTGGTATCCTTCAAATAATTATTGTTTTGAAATGTATGTGTAACAAAATGTAATTGAGGAAAATGCATATATGTATGTGCAATGTTCCGCAGCAAGGCTTTAAGCAAGGGTTATTTAGTCAGTAGGTACCAATGGATCCTAGTTAACTGAAATGAACAACTGGAAATCAATGTTTTTGTCTCATTTTATTCAAACGTGCCCTGTGTTACTTTTCTGATGGAAGTTTCACCTTGCTGTTCTCTATGGAGAACTTACCTTTACTTTTGCCTGGAATGTTCTACATTATGGTATAAAACTTCTATACAACCATGATGACAAACAAGTGACGCCACCAGGCCAAGTCCAATCTGTCGAGGTGGGTAGGATTTGGTTACACTTACTTTGTTACATTTACTTGAGTAACTTTAAATAAATTGTACTTTTCTAGCAGCATACTTTTACTCCTACTTGAGTAACATTTTGTTTAAAGTCACCTGAGAAAAAGGTTACTCTTCCCACTGTAAGTACAAGTGAAAAAAGCTTTATGTTGGCAATATTGAATGATTTGTACATTCTGTTTCTTGCACCGCTCCTTCAGATATGATTTAGTTTTTCTCATTTTTGTGTCTATCCTTTGAAAATACCAGGTTTTGTGCTTTAATGTTTTGTCCTTCCAATTACATTAACTTCAAATTATAAATCAGATGTTACGTCCCAAACGTTCTTACTTGAGTAGTACTTTTCCCAAATACTAGTAACTTCTTGGACCACTGCTTTGTTCTTCTACTTGAGAAATTGCTTTAAAGTAAACTTGAGTACAGTTTTTGGTTAATCTACCCACATCTGTTGGTCTTTAGGGAGATGACAGAGAAGTATGGCTTTAAGACGAACTCATGTAAAAGCTATACTGAGTGTATCCCTGGGCTGAGACATGAGCAGTGATTAGCGTTTTTCACCCTCGCGGTTGAGGTGGGATCTGCTAAGAACATGCGTGTTTACAGCAGGCCATGGAAAGATCAGTTATGTGTGAATCATATTAACATGTGTGTCTGCATATTCATGAACCCGGGAGATGTTCGCTAATGAGCCAGCGCAGGTGTCAGACAGACCTCGACACTGTTACCTGAGAGGCCATTAGTCATGTTCTGTTAAACTGCCATTTTTAGACAAATCAAAGTAAACGTCTTCTAATTGGATAATGTTGGGTTGTGAAGCTGGTTGGACTATGTAGTTTGTGCACTATGTAACTTTTCTGGTGGAAGGGGGTCTGTCATCTCCTCGTCTCCATGGAGATGTTAGTGATTTGTTCCACAGTATTACCTTAAAGTTATATATTTTTTGCACTAATTCAGTTGCATGTGTTCTCATTGTTCATAAACATCTTGAATTTTTAATGTGAGCAGATTGCCTCACAGATCTGATCTGCTTGTCTATGGAACCTTCACCATCACCAGAAAAGTTACATAGTGCACCTCTAAAATGCTTTTAAAATAGTATTAGGACATTAAGTATGATTATGTGGTTATGGACTTGGTGGTAATACGTGTATCAATACATGATGCTGTTTTGTGAAGTGAATTAATAATGAATTGCAGAATTATGCATTTAAGTACTTTTACATTTTCTCAATATATACCTTTTTAATGAAGTGATGTTTTTAAATGTCCTCCCAGCTACAAAAAATAACTGACAGCAATAGAATAGACCATTGCAATATATGGTCAGAGGTGAAACGTAACAAAGTAAAAGTAGTAAAGTACTGTAATTAAGTACAAATTTTAGGTATCTGTACATTACTTAAGTCAAATTTTAAATGAATGCTTTTTACTTTTTCTTCACTACATTTGAGAGCAGGTATCTGTACTTTCTACTCCACAACAGTTTTGAACAGGTCTGAAAAGTAAAAGTATTTTTTATTATTGCTTGAGACCTGCTGAAAAGACATATACATTCATAGTTTGAGCAAACAAAAGTATACAAATAAAAACAGCTAAAAAAAAAAAACCCAAAAAACAACAGATTCATTTGTTTCTGTTGAACAAAATTCAGCACAATTCTGTATCAAAATCTCTACATTTGAGGCATTTTTAGACTTCAAAATGCACAAAATACTTTTACGTTTTTACTCTTCTATATTTACATTTCTAAACAAATTCTTTAATACTTTTACTTAAGCAGATTTTTTTCATGTGATACTTTTACTGTTACTTGGTATTTTTTTGCTCTGGTATCTATTTTTACTTAAGTAACAACTGAGTACTTATTCCATCACTGTATGTAGTAAAATGGTAATGGTAATAAATAAGAGTCACAACTGAGCTCTTAATTCATGCAATATTATTAGGTACAATTTTTATCCTCCCAATTTCCAAACTCCAAAACTGGGACACTGGAAGTAGCAAACAAGGACATTTAATCCCAGCGCCGCCTGTAGCTGATTGAAGAATTCGCATCTAAAAACATTATACAACACCCTCCCAAACTGCATTAGTGGGTCATGTTTTTGCTTTAGACCAAGTTTTGAGTCCAAATCCGCACCCGAGGTGTTTTTGAGCTAAAAGGGGTTTTCTCTCTGTGAATTAAAAATAAATTCGCCCCAAAGCGACTCCAGATGGCTTTAAACCTTACTTCATTCATTCTCTTCTGCCAAATGTTTTAGCAGAAAATCCATTGCCTTGTTTGTAGGAGCTCCGTCTCGGCCCACGCTCAAATTAATTTAGAGGGAGTTAATGGATTCTGCCTCGGACTATTTTTACCACAGCGACCGGAATTTGGAAATGGTTATTGCACTTTCAAGAGGTTATGCAACTTTGCCATGACAGAGAAAGTGCTCAAGTAATTTTGTGGAACTTGGGAGAATGATAATGTGGACATTAAGAGACGTTTCACCTGTATGTGTGTGTGGACATTTAGAGACGTTTCACCTGTATGTGTGTGTGGACATTTAGAGACGTTTCACCTTCTACGTGTGTGTGTGTGTGGACATTTAGAGACACTTCACCTGTACATGTGTCTGTGGGGAGAAATCGTTCTGAATTGCATTGATTTCTGCAGCATGTGGCTCTTTCAGATGTGCCCACAGTGAAAGTGCAGAGTACATATCACAACATGGCTCTAAATGTCACCTGTTTATCGGGCGCTCTGACAGGTCGATGCACATATGCGCTCAGGGAGATGTGGAAAATCATGAAAAGGTAAAGCTGTCTGACATTTTGACAAGAGAGATTTCTATATGGACGGTTACATAAGTGACAGAATTGGCTGGGAATGTATCTAGCTTACTTAAAGTCACCTTGGTAGTTTTTTGCTTTCTTTGTTTCTTTTTGTTTTTCACTAACAAAATAGTGCATTTCTAAAATAGGCTGTAGTATGTCTGTTGGACTAACCATGTTTGTTTTGGTTTGTTTCAGCACTGGCTTCCGCCCAAACCACAATGCTGCCCTGTGATTGGTCAGTCTCGTGTGGAACCTATCACATGCAAATGATGCAGCCGAATTAGATGGGTTTTCAAGAGTTTGTGAACGCCGAAAAATAGCGAGAATTTGTCTTGCTGGTAAGGCTATTCTTTTTAACCATTGACAATACTTTTTTTTTTTTTTTTTTTTTTACAAATATCCAGGTATATCTTATGAAATGGAGCTTGTTTTGACATAGGAACACTAAGTGAATAGGCTACTGATAACAGACTCCTTGCATGTCGTTTTTATCTTATTACACACATTCCAATGGGTGTCAAGTGAAATTGTCATAGTTGCCATAGTAAGTCATCAAATAAAAGTCCTTAAAAGGCATCAATACCGTGAATAGTTCCAGATCTTATATCATGCTACCTTTAAGTATATTGATGTATCAGTTTTATGCCAGATACCCTTCCTCGTACAACCCTCTGTGCTTGGGACTCTTGCGATTCTCTATGGGGATCTTGGGAGTTCACACTTCCGTATTCACTTCTGACTTGAGCTCAGTCCTGATGTAGATTTGATGTTTACAGTTTAGTTCCTCAGTGTTTTTGTAAGTGTGAACGCACCTTTAGTTGGTTAATGTTTTCTCCAGGTTCTGACTGGTTGTCCACAATTTTTGGGAACCTATGTTACAAAATTATTAATACGACAAATCTGCTCTATTCGCCTATAATTTCTGTACTGCTCCATTATTTTACCATTTCCCGACCTGCCTTAATTTTTCATTTTCAGTGGAATTGGCTTGTCTTGAAAATCAGATACTAATCGATACTAAAACTAGTATCGAACCCAGATACTAATTTGAGCAGGTATCAGTACTAAAAAAAGCCACTCACAGGACAGAAATGATCCTTTCCTGAATAACTTTAGAATGATCTTGAGCTGTATCAGAACAAGTATAAGACACATAGACTAGTACACATCCATGGAGATTACACAGACATAATGTCACATCGTAATAAAAAAGAAAGTACTATGATTTAATGTTGAAGATCACATCCTATTGTCAAAGAAAAAGTGTTTGTTATTATCATTGCGGAATCGGAATCGGCATTGAGCATCGAGTCTATTCCTTAGTGTCAAAATCGAGTTTGAAATTTTAGCACCGTGACAACACTACAGTCGAACTAACCTATTCTCAACAAACTGCAAGGCCACATTGTTTACTAAATAAAAGTCCTCTGCCTAAACACTGGTGGGAGATGCAGCAGTGATGTGAATGCAGAGAGGGCTGATTGAACGGTCCGAATGCTCCGCGTTTGAGTGCTCGCGGCCGGGGTCAGAGAAGACTTGGGACATGAATATTTAAAAATGTCCTCCACGGTGGATCCTGTTTCCTTTTGTGGAGCTGTCAGTCAGGAGAGAGGCGAGGAGGAACAGACGGGAGCAGGGGGAGAGCGCGCAAATCACACGAGAATCCATCAATGTCCTACACTCAGTTTGACGGGAGCTATACTGTTATACAAGAGAGAGAGACGGGATGAAACTTTCACTACATACGCTTAACTTGTAGGAAAGTTAGTAGAGATAGAGTTCGATGATTGCTGCGGGATAGTGTGGTGTGGTGGTGCTATTGTGCAAGACACTTTGAATCTGTTGGTGTGATTGGTTGATGGTTGGATGCTCATAAGTACATGGCTGCTATGAGTTATGGTTCAGTTCCTTGTAGGGACCGATCCGATACTGGTATAGGATGTCAGTGCCAATCCAGAAAAAAACTGCTGGATTGGATATCTGCTTTAAAATATTGGTTCAGCCGATGTCCTGCTAGGGCATATAAATTGAGGTAGTAAGACTTTTTACAGGTCATAGCTGATCCAGAATGTCTCATAATGTCTGAACACAACTGTGTGTAGGGTGGTTGAAAAACTGTATCTTGTATCTTGTATTGTATTAATATTCAAATAAGAATACACATAAAAGGATTAAATTTTACTTTTCCTCAGGAGTTTTTGAATTGTTTGCATTTATATCCAGTATAAGACCACAAGGTAATTGAAACTACTATTAGTTTGTCTTGAAAATTACATCCTACTTTCTGAAACTTATTCTTAGTATGAAAAGCAAGTTTGAAATTTTACTATCGTGACCTCAGATGACATTTTTTGAATAACAAGTAGCTTGCTTTGCTGGGAGTGTTCCTTTATGGGTTTTAAATCATTTTATTATACTGTGGAACATTCCAGGCTAAGCAAAAACTTCTCCAAGGACAAGCAGGTGGTGAATCCTCCAACAGAAAAGTTACATAGTGCACCTTTAGTGAGTTGCTTTGAAAGATAACACTACGCAACGCTGCTCAGTATCTACGGGCCTGTGGCGGGTTAGACTCGTATACAATATTGGCTATAGTAAAACTAATTCATCTGTACATGTCACTGGACGGAGGGAGAAAGAGCAGAGACTCCATTTACATATGAAGAACACTCAAAAGATTATAAGCATAATTACAACCATTGTTATAAATTCAATTCAAATGAAGTCTACAAAGAAGATTAAACCGTCATGAATACGACTTTGGTCTTGTAAGCAGAGTACTCCAAATCCCACTGGACCTTTTACCGCGACCGATTATAATTGAGGTTATTGGCTTGTCTTAAACAGCCTCTTTGTTCAGTGGGGTTGGTTATGAATTATGTAATGTCATTTGTGAAGCAGACATATCGTTTACAGGGAGAGAGACAGGGGTAGGGGGGCACTGAGGGGGTAACGGACATGCAACCAGGGACTACAGTTTCAGATGGGGGACTGGACAAGTAGAGGCAATATGATGGATTTGAACATTTGAACGATTTGGTTTTTGATTGGGATTTTTATATTTGATGGACAATATGGATACAGTGTTTAAAGACTAGGATCTAATTTATGTTTTTGCATTTTTAATGGATGACATTTTGAAGATTGTATTAATAACTTTGAGGAAAGGAGACGGTGTAATCCCTCACTAATCCAAGGTATAAAAGGTTTCAGAGGTAGTCATCTGGACACTGTTTTCAAAATCAAGATGTTTTGGTTCCCATCCAGAAGAAATGTTTTGGTACTGGTCTGAGACACTAGGATTAATACTACACTGAGCTGGACAAGTTCTGCCCCCAAAGAGAGGAGTTTTGAGAAAACTAACTACCATAATAGAACTTAGCTAAAAAAAAAAAAAAAAAAAGCATTTTTAGGCTACGTTGTCTCAGAAGTTACAGAATGTGGATGTAACTTTTTACATTTTATTTTTTTAAATTTATTTTTGTAATTCAAATTCTAGGTTTGAGAAACTGGGAAAAATCTGTAGCAACATTTCGCACTTTTGGGAATTCTCATGCCAGATGACGCCATTTTTATCTTTGAGACACTGGTAAAGATGTTGTGCGTGGAGTGATGGAGTGAGCTAGCTAAAAGTTTTGAAGGAGGATTTGTTAAACTGAAGACAAGGAATAATTGCAGAGGAAGCGCATCCATCAGAATTGGAGGTAACTGTCACTTTCTCTGAGTGACCAAACATTTATCATGGTGTGCTGCTTTACATCAAGTGGAGAACCAGTGGTGGTTGTATCAATAATTTAAAAGTACTTTCACATATATTTTGACATTTATTACATTTTTTAGCGCAGGTAACAGTGTGCTGTGAAGAAATATTAGGCCTCCACTAGAAATATTCATCAACTATTTATTTATCCACTTTTCATAATTGATTCACACAGTTATGGAGTATTGTGTAATTGTGTAAAAGTTAATTTGAAGTTCCCACACTTTACTAGATCCATTCAGCTTTTTATATTTACATTCAGGTGTATGTGTATCTGTAATAATGTACAAGTTGTGGTTTAATTGTACTAAAAGTTGTGTTTATATTTAGGCTTCAGGAGCAGTGATGTCCCGGCAGCGGCTGCCTCTGATTGGTTCATCTGGAGGCAAGACCATTAAAGTTAAAGGTATAGTATATGTCTGTAGGCTACTTTGTACTTGAGTTTTTATTATCTTACTGGTGGAAAGTAAAACATATCGTGGGAAAAAGAAACCATTACTAATATATCCCTCTGACTACTGCAATTATGAATTCTGCTATGTAACTACAAAATTAACCATTATGCAGTACAAACAGTATTTCTGACTACTGATTATAAAAAACTATATGTACATCATAATTATTACTGGTATAGTGAAGCGTATAGTGTGTTTCAAACACAGACTGTGTAAAGAAGTGGACTATAAGGGAGTATGACGTCAGCCATAGCAGCCGGCTCCACCCAAAAGAAGCTCATCGAGGTGAATTTGGAGCCTAGGTCCTTATTTGGAATTCTGACTGTGAGTGTCATAGCAACCAAAGAGCCAAACCAGAGAAATATGGAAAAAGGGATATAATATAGTTATTTAGGGTTGGCATTTAAATGAGTTTCAGTGTATTTGGAATTATCAATATTATTTAGGAAAAAATTGTTGAGTTTCTACAAAGTGTTGTTTACACCTCCAAATGTCTCTTCCTTCAGCCAAGCCTTCAGTCCCCTCAGCACAGCGCCTCCCTCAGACCAGAACCCACAAGCGCAGTCAGCCCCAGACGTCAGTGCTGGTGTGTGACTCCAGTATGGCCCCGTGGGGAGGTTTGGACCTATCCGAATCATCTTTCACCTCCTTC
>KN484192.1:0-24446 GCA_000787095.1 Periophthalmodon schlosseri | reverse complement strand
ACCACGCCTGCCTCACCCTATAGGACCAGGAAACAAATCAGGAACAACTCTGCCTCCACCATCAATTCCAACATGTCCACCCCGTCACCACTGCAGGCTTCACAGGACACAGGTGGGACTGCTTCAAAAGTCACCAATTTTTGTAGTGAATATAGAGGTAGAAATGATACTATATTGTTTTGATAAAAACTATTGAAAGAAAAGTACTTAAAGAAAGGGTTATAATTATGTGACCAAAACCAAACCTGCTTGTCACTGCTTGATTCACTGAATCAGATCTCGGAAGCTAAGTATGGATGAGAGAGCACTGGGGCAGCAGTGGTTCTAGTGCAAGCAGTTGTTGTGTGCCTTGGCAAAACACTTCACCCACATTGCCTAGTATAAATGTTGTGCGTGTGGTCGGAGGGGCCCATGGCGCAGTGCAGTGAGTTTCTTTAGTCAGTAGGCATGGATCATATCAGGGCCTGGTGCAGTCCAGTTTTTCATACCTGAGACTCTTTCCTGAATCTCTGCCACTGTGATGGTGACTGGATTCAGTTGCTTCTCTCAATGCCACCAGCCACTGTGCCTTGCTGTTTGTGATGCCTCCTTCTCCCATATGCCTTTCCAGTACTGTTCAGTCTCCAGGCTTGGTGGGTCCACTCTGGTGTTATTACCCTGCCATTGAGCGTACACAGGTTGTGTTGTGAACCTTTCGCTTCATTATCTCGAATGTACGTCTTTAGGCGGCTAGCTAAGGCTTGGAGCCTTTGTTTGGCAGTTTCCAGTGCTTCAGGTATGGGCTGAACCTATCTGGCTGTGGGCTGAGGTATCTGGCTGTACCTCTTGGGTACTTGTTTTTTCATTGCACCTCTCTGGGCCTCTGACAGTTGGCTTACTTCTCTCCACGCTGCCTTGATTTTAGCCTCTAACTGTCGTTTCCATGGTAGGTATTGTTTCTCATAGCTCCCATGGTTGATCTTATAGCCAAGCATCTCTAGGATCACTGCTGCTGAAGTGTATATCAGCTCATTAGTTTCTGTGATGGTTGAGGTAGGGATTGCTCTAAATGCTGTATTCACATCTTCTAGGAGACTTTCAGATGGTACTTCACTTAGCCTGTGTAACTGGCGTCGGGGTTGCCTTGTGTTCATTCGAGCCATTATCTTATCTTTCAGGTGACTCGCTGCCTCGTTCAGAGTGATACTTATTGGGTCTTTGTACCCAATCTCTGGTTGGGGAGTTGATGTTAACTCCCCTCTGACCTGGCGTCCTGGCTCCCCGTTGCCGTAGCATTTGTGTTGTACCTCATCAATCTTATGTTGTGATAGCAGTCGCTGTTTGTGGATGCTGGAACATTGAGCTATTAGTTGTTTAGCCGTAAGCTTGGACTGTGGGTTTCAAAGTAACCATTTGTCCCACATCCTGTTCATGTAACCCCTCTGCCAAGGCTCCAACAGGCCAAGGGATTTACACAAAGTAGAGCAACTGGCAATGTATAGCCTACCATTTCATGGAATGCAAATGAGATGCAAATACACAAGAACCTGCCAAAAGTTCTTAGCTTAGCCTTACTTTAGCTTTATTATATATTTTTTTATGCCTGAGTCATTGTTTTAGACATCAGCTTGCTCTGTGCTCTAAAAATCTCTTGTCCACAAGGCATGCTGTTTTTTTTGCATCTTCCATCTATAATGTAATGTCATACTCCCAGATGAGCAAGAGCCATTTTTTTCTATTGATTAGCTGCATTGTATTTTTGCGATGAAATATCCAAAAGGTAAATTCACAAATGTTGAACCTGATCTTTAGAGCCCGAGCACGAATGTGTGAGGAGAGCGAGTCAGCGACTCATCTGCCTTGCACTCGTACGAGAGCCCTATAGTATTTGTACAATTTTACTCCAGGTAGAAGTCTTCAGTAAACCAACACACATTGACCAGTACCTGCTGTTTGATTCACACAATCAAGTACAGCACAAACTTGGAGTTATCTGTACTCTACAACACAGAGTTCAAGTGGTTCCCACAAACACAGAGGGAAACGTGAAGGAGGAACAACACATGGAGAAAGTCCTCTCAGCCTATGGATATCCAAAATGGGCCTTCAATAGATCTAAGAGAACTAAAAAAACAGGACAACAGGGAATCTAAACCTAGAAAGAAAGGTGTAACTATTCCTTACACAGCGAGTGTGTCTAAAAAGCTTCAGAGAATTTTCAGACAGTATGAAATTCCGGTCTATTTCAAACCTACAACACAGACAGAAACTGGTCCACCAAAAGGACAAACCCCGGAGCCATAAACAAAGCAATGTGGTCTACTCAGTAGTGAAGACTGCAGTGAGCGCTATATTGGAGAAACTAACCAGCCATTCCATAAGAGAATGTACCAACATCGCGAGAGCTCCTTGGGACCCCAGTTCACTGTACATGTCCATCTCAAAGCCACTAATCACTCCTTGTTAGGAAAGACAATCCATCCTTGAACAGGAATGAGGGCCTCAGACATCATCTTTCCCTCATATATAACTCCATCCTCAGACTCAAAGCAAACAAAGGAAACAAAGAAAACAATAGAGCTAGCCAGGATGCTGATAGGTGTGAAAGCATCCATTAATAGCTGAATGAATATGCTAAGTATGACATGACAGTGTACACTTAGTGTAGCTCAATAGACTTATCTTATATACAGAAACTGTAAACAACAGCTGTTTTCAGTTTCAGTGTAGTTAGCTCCTCCCTTCAGATGGATATAAGGCAGTGTCCACCAGTATCTGACCTACAACTTTTTGTCCAGATGACAGATTTTACTTTTGTCTCAGAGTGTAGTTATTATGAGCTCTTAACGAAGCAGCCATTTTGAAAGCATAAAACATCCTGTAACTTTTGCAAACATTGTCAGATTCAGACAAACCCAATGTAGCGTCTGTGTATTTTGATGAACTGGACATAAAATCTGCACCTTTAAAAGTGGCTCTCCAGCGCCCCCTGCAAAGTTAAAATGCGGCCGAAAAATTTAGTATGTTGACAGTCTTTATGCGATTCTGAATAAAAAAGCCAATGAAGACCACACCCTATCAACATCCACATTTGCATGGCCATGCCTCAAAAAAGTCAGTGAGAAGTGAAAAAAATAGTTTGTCATAATCAAGTGAAATTTGGTACACTCATTCTTTATGTGCCCCTGAGCAAAAACTTCTATGGGGTCTAAGAACTAGAATAAATATTTGCTATAGTATGCTAAATTGAAAGCATCCTGCACTGGACAATTTAAATAATTCCAGTATGGTATACATTCCACATCCTCAAATCTGTCACATTCTTGCTGCTAGAGATGTGAAGATTATGGGTTATTCGATAATCGTGATTATTCAGGTCACAATGCAATCATAAGAGCTAAAAAATAAAAAGTATAAGCAAGTAAATTAAGTAATTTATATTTAGTCTATACTGTGTGTCTATAGTGTTTTTCTCACATTAATCGTAATGCTAAAATTTCATGACATTCCCGCTTGGTGCTGTGTTACAGCTCAACTGTAGTATAGGTTACATTTAGGCATGATGAAGATGAAAGTAGTTTTTCTCCTTTATTTTGGAATAAAATCCAACAATAAACCCAATCTGTTACACTTTGCCAAAAGGAGACTTTTTTTTCAAACATACATCAAATTTACTTTTTAATAACACAATCCAGAATCCCTCACAAACTTTCACCTGATTCCCAACTGCTCATTTTGTACTTAGATTCCCACACAAACATATTTCAGCTCCCCTAAAGATTTCCCAAACATCTGACTACTATCTAAACATCTCTCTGTGTGACTCCCCTCCCTCTCTGCAGGTGCCGCCTTACACAGTTTCCATTCGAAGCGTCGCCCATTGCCTCAGCGGCGTGTCCCTCGTCCTCCTCGTCTGCCTCCTCTTCGTCAGGTCACTAACTTGAGCTTCTCCCGGAGTTTCACCTTCTCCTTCTTTGAGCTGCCCCTGTACCAGTCTCCACGCTGCAGAGCCGAGAGAGCCAAGAACCTGCTACTGCTCATCAAACAAGTGCACTTATAATGGACACAAAGACTGGGGATAAAAACCCTGGGATCGCTATCAACAAAATAAACTAAATCTGATACATATTATTGGTCACCTGGCAAATCCAGAATGATATCTTTGTTTGTTTGTTTTATACGGAGTGATATCAGTCTGGTCACCACTCCCTCCGTCACGTCTCAAGCCAGAACAAAACATGACCGTGCAATCAGATTAGTTTTTTTCAATGATGCATGTGAAACGAAGGAGCTCACTGGTCACCCATGATTTTGAACAAAATCACATATCTTTCAGTTCAAATCAACGGAGTTTAGTGCTTTGCTCAAATCTGCAATGTTTTCTGTTCACTGTGATATTTTTTGCTTTCTTTTTCCTCATAAGCAGCCAAATTTTTTTGATACGGGCGAACCATGCATGTCCCTGATTGGCTAATCCACCAATTCAATTAGTGATTTGAGTATTTGTAATTAGTTACTTTCCACCTCTGCAAAAGTAAACAATATTGCCACGATATACTGTCATTAAGATATTAAGATATAAAAGTGCTTAATAACAGTTATTAGTATGGCATTCAACTTATCTTGCATTTAACTACTACCATTGCCTTTATTGCTCAAAAATATCTTGAAAAACATGCTATCTAATTGTTAGCAGGTTAGGTTCTCCACAGATCTGACTTGTTCCTCAGACTGGTGGTGTCACCTGCTTGTCCACGTGAAGACACATACGTTTAATGCAGCTGCCATACTATGAAACAATCCAGACTAAGCAATAATGCAGAGACAAGCAGGTGAAGGACCCTCTGCCAGAAAAGTTACTTATTGCACCTTTAAACAAGCTTAAGTTGTTGTTGTTGTTTTTTCTGAAGGAAATTGATGTATTTCTTTTGGAACAATTCTATCCCTTAATGACCTTAGTTACAACCTCTTACTCAAATCACCATTTTAAACTTTACAACCAACCTTAAACTACAATAAAACACTTCCTCTGTGCTCTCTCCATTCACCACCACACATGCACACAAGCTCCACGTGCACTGCTCTTACATGCACGCTCCTTTGAAAGCCAAGCCCAGATAAAGGGCCCATTCAACCTCCATGTGTCAAGGCCTCTAGTACTCACGTGTTGTACTGTCTAAACATGACACAACACTTTTTACTCTACTCATTCAGTTCTCCGCTCTGGTCAGTTATTTAAAACGCTTATTTGAAATTTTGAGATAACTGTTTTTCAACTGTAACTTTATTATCAAATTACTGAAACACTAAAAGTTGTAAAGTGCTTTACATTTAAGAAAGTTGATCAAAAATGGACTGTAACCAAAGCAATGATGTTTGTCCAAATTTAACAAATGAAAGCACATTTTTGGATGAATCTCAACTAGACTTGCTCGGGCAAAGAGTGGAGAAGAGGAAGACACCATTTTGGAAAAAAATGATGTCCCAGTGTCGGTGAGTTACTATTTTCAACCAGAAAAGACACACAAAGTGTGCGTTGTAGTGAATATTTACTGAATACTGATAAGCTTTAGTGCTTGGACTCTGGCAGGTATTGACGTCAGCACTGCACTCTTGAGGCTGCCTGCTGTGATTGGCTGACAGCAACAAACAAGGAGGAAATACAATCTTCCTCCAACATTCTGTCCCTCCAACATTCTGTGTGAATTCAGAAGAGTCTGGAATCAGACCATGATCCATGACAAACAACCATACTAACTTGGCACAGTACAATCACATTTGCTAATTTTTAGAATTGATATTTTCAGGGATATTTTTTTACATAGCTAACCTGGCTTTCACGAGTTGATATGTGTAGACCTCTGAATAGATGATGATCGGAGCAAATGATGATCGGAGCGGTCAAACAAATACTTTACAGAGTATTCTTAATTAATTCTTCATTATTTGTTCATTATGAATTTGTTCTTCTACTCCTTCTTTTTTGGGTGCATTGCTGCCACCTACTGGGTTATTTTAGTATTATACTGTGTACTTACTTTGACAGTGCTAAAATAAATAAATAAAAGTCCCAACATATGAGGCTTTACCCTTTATTAAGGATAATTAAGGTGTAGTTATTATAAAGTGTTACCAAACATTCTAAAAACTTTGGTCCTTTGGGTTGAAGGTGTTCTAGATCCAAGATGAAGTCCCTAGTCCTGACTTTAGTCCCGGTTCTGTCCTGGTTGCCTCAGTATAACCTGCGACAGAACGCAGTGGGAGATGTGATGTCTGGAGTCAGCATCGGCATCCTGCACCTGCCACAAGGTGAGTGTCCAACATGGCTGCCACTCTTCACCAGACCTGTATGACCTGTTTGTCATCCTCCAGGCTAACAAATTTAATTAACCCAAACTTAAAGCGCTATACCTGATTCTTATTATTCACCATGATGAGTTTATAAGAAACGTTCTCCACTTTCAGAGGCCAGAGCAGGGTTTTGCCTTCACGCAACTAGCTGCTTTTACAATACATCTGTGGGGAAAAACAAAGGTTACTTTATTAGTCTAAATGAAAAAAATGGGACACTCAAATAGGATAATCAATCACAATACATAGTGAACAATGATAATTTTATTCTTTGGTAGCAGCAAACCCTCCACCAAGTTACACAGTGCACCTTTAAAATGGAACTAAACACTAATCCACTTTTTTCGCTACTAAACTCTATATATGATGTTTTAGTATTATCTATTGTTCCTAGTAATTTTTTTGGCAATTTTAGTTTAAATCCAAGTGTGTCTTGGCTCCAGTGGCCTCTGCCATTTTAAGTGCTTGGTGACATCACGAGAGACTGCCCTGATTACAGCCTGGTGTTTCTGATTACAAACACCTGGCTGCAGGGGCGGAGTTTGAGGTGTGGATACCTGTTAGACCAATCACACTGTTCCTCATATGTCCAAACCCCGTCCCTCCTACCCCCTCCTTCTCTTGTTTCGTCCTCCAGGTACTGCCGAGTTTAGCAGCTCTATTTGAAATATGGTTGTGGGCGGAGTTTAGGTCCCACTTTAAAGTAGCCTAATTCTTCTACTCGATGTTGGTTGTTGTATTTTGGTGTTTTTTTGTTTTTTTTTTAGGAATGGCCAATGCAATGTTGGCGGGGGTTCCTCCAGTTTATGGGCTGTACTCTTCTCTGTATCCTCTCATCATATACTTTATCTTCGGCACTTCCAGACATCTCTCCATTGGTAATATACATTTCAATCTGACATTCATTTAAAGTTTTACACTATATACTACTTACAGCATCATTTTACATTAACGCATCAGGTACATTTGCGGTCTTGGCCATCATTATTGACTCCGTCACAGCAGATGTAGAACAGACTGTGGCTGGAGCAGAGGTTGATGTGGAGACAGCCAAAGTGAATATGGCCATACAGCTCACCTTTATGTGTGGACTCATTCAGGTAACACACATACTTGGTTGTACTGCATTGGGGTCAGTACTTTCTCTTTTCTGTAAGGAGATTGCATGTACTCCTTGTATCTGTGTGGGTGGACTATTCTATCCTGGTGGCATCTAGTTGCCGTTGAAGGAAGGTGCAAATGCAGTGGACACATTTTCCTCACGTAGATAGTAAAATGTACAAATCTTATTGTATACTTTCCCAAACACTACTCTGTACTTTCATGAAAAATGTCTTCTGAATATGACGTAACATAAGGCATTCAGATATGGAAGCATCTTTTCTACACTCACAAAATATATCGTTAACAAATGCATTAAATAAAAAACTCAATGTGCCTACTATAACGTTGGGTTATTTTAAAGGGCCCATATTACACTATTTACTGATCTGTTATAATGTTGTTTTCTCATCAAAAACAGTTGTGTGAAGTTGTGTTTTGTTTCATTCACACATGTTTAGTACACAAATCCTATATATTCAAACTGAAATCTTTTCTCAAACGGAAAATACTCTGTTTCACCTCATGTGATAATGCAGGAAGTGCTCCACTGTGTTTTCAAACTCCATACATCTTCACTAGAATCCATCGAACCATCCATCGAACCATCCATCGATCCATCCATCGATCCATCCATCCATTTTCTTCCACTTTTTCCGGGCCCAGGTCAAACAGGCAGCAGTCTGAGCATTGATGCCCAAACTTCCCTCTCCACACACACTTCCTCCAGCTCTTCCGGAGGGATCCTGAGGCGTTCCCAGGCCGCTCCTTCTTTCCCACGACAATCCGATACAGCAACCTCATCACTGCAGATGCTGCACTGATCCGCCTGTCAATCTTGCACTCCATCCTTCCCTCTCTTGTCAACTAGACTCCGAGATACTTGAACTCCTCACTTGAGACATGGACTGTCCACCCATCTGGAGAAGGCAAGCCACCTTTTTCCAGTCAAAAACCATGGTCTTGGATTTAAAGAAACTGATTTTCATCCCAGCTGCTTCACACTCGGCTGCAAACAGCCTCCTGGTTTGATGAAGCCATCAGGACAACATCATCTGCAAACGCAGATCCTGGTTTGATGAAGCCATCAGGACAACATCATCTGCAAACAGCAGAGATGAGATCCTGTGGTTCCCAAACCAGACCCTTTCCGGCCCCTGACTGCGCCTAGAAATTCTGTCCATAAAAACAATGAACAAAACCAGTGACAAAGGGCAGCCCTGGTGGAGTCCAACATGCACTGTGAACAGGTCTGACTTACTGTGGGGAATGTGAATACAGCTCCTGCTCAGGTCATACAGGGACCGGACAGCCCTTTGCAAAGGGTCCTGGACTCCGTATTCCTGGAGCACCCCCCAAAGGACACCACGAGGAACACGGTCGAATGCCTTCTCCAGTTCCACAAAGCACATGTGGACTGGTTGGAGCCCTCGAGCACCTGATGAAGAGTATAAAGCTGGTCCAGTGTCCCGCGACCGGGACAAAAACCACACTGCTCCTCCTGAATCCAAGGTTTGACTATTGATCCTCTCCAGTACCCTGGAATAGACCTTACCGGGAGGCTGAGGAGTGTGATTCCCCTCTAGTTGGACCACACCCTCAGGTCCCCCTTCTTAAACAGAGGACCAGCACCCCAGCCTGCCAATCCAGAGGTAGGAGGTGTGGTGTGAACTGGAGGCGTGTCAGCCAAGACAGCCCCACAACATCCAGAGATTTAAGATACTCAGGATGGATCTCATCCACCCTTGCCACAGAGGAGCTTGCCAACCACCTTGGTGACTTCAGCCAGGGTGATGGATGAGTCCACCTCCAAGTCTTCAGTCTGTGCTATGGTTTGCCAGAGGGCTCCGCCAGAGGTTCCCAACAGACCCTCACAATACGCTTTGGTCTGTCAGGTCTGTCTGGTTTCCTCCTCTGCCAGCACAACTCACAACCAGGTGGTGATCGGTTGACAGCTCTGCCCCTCTCTTCACCTGAGGCCAAAGGTCAGATGACTCAACAACAAAGTTGATCATTGATCTCCAGCCTAGGGTGTCTCTCTTAGACACCCTTGTGCTTGAACATGGTGTTTGTTATGGACAAACTGTGGCTAGCATAGAAGTAAAATAACAAAAAAACATGAAGGCTATTCTTCCTGATCACCCCTCTCCAGGTGTCACTGGCGTTGCCTACGTGGGAAGTGATGTTTAGTGTGTTAAACATGTGTGAATGAAACAAAGTACAACTCCAGGCATGTTCACAATGAGGAAACAAAATGACAACAGATTAGGAAATTGGGTAATATGGGCCCTTTTAGATGTTTTTGTTTAGTTTTTGTCCCTCCAGTACTCCCAGTAAAACAACCAGAGCCCAAGCTGTGTGTGGAGGTGAGTCTGACTATATCTAGCTGGTACCTCTCAACCTCCTGCATGAGCTCAGGCTCCTTCCCCCCAACGAGGTAACGTTCCATGTTGCCAATGTCAGATGCTGTGTGCATGGACTGGGTCGTAGAGACACCTGTTCTCAACTGTGGCCCAGTCCTCTTCGCACCCCTCTGTGGGTGGTGAACCCACAGGAGGGTGGATCCATGCCATTCTTTCGGGCCCACTAAGCGCTCGCATTTGAGCCCCAAACCCAGGCATGGCTCCGGGGAGAAAAAAGCCCGGCTGCGCCATACCGGGCAATGTCACAATCCTTGCTATCTCTCTGTTCATTGGGGTATTGTGAACTGCTCTTAGTCTGACCCGTCACCTAGGACCTGTTTGCCATGGGTGACCCTACCAGGGGTATAATGCCCTGGGCAACGTAACTCCTAGGATCATTCGGGTACACAAATTTCCCCACCACGATAAGGTGGCAGTTCAAGGGGGAGTTGACTAGAATCATTAGGATAAATTCAGCTCTGAAATTCTCTACTGAATAAAAGGTAAAAGGTAGCTGTTGAACTTGAAAACAACTGCTACATGTCATCACAAGGTGGAACAGAGTATTTTGAGCTTTGGAGATGTAATCAGACTAATAATAAAAAGTTACTCAAACATGTGTGAATGAAACAAAACACAACTCTGGGTATGTTTTTGAGGAGGCAACAACATTATATCATAGCTTAGAGAGAGTCAATTTTACGTAATATAGGAGTCAATTTTACGTAATATAGGACCTTTAAGGCCCAGTGCTCAATATTGAACTGTGAGTGAAAAACAGTTTGAACATTTTGCTTCGTTCTATTATACTGTGGTCAGACCACGGCATCAGGGGTTTACATGCAAAGTCTGTGGGGGACACGGTGCTTCTTGAGTGTTCACTCGTTGCGTTTGAGCGTCACATGTAAAGGCATTTGGTGCAATTTTGACACGATAGAGAAACAACAACAAAGACAATTGCTTCCATGTGGCTCTCATCTAACAATGTGACAAAACTAACAAAATAGAATGCCACTCCATGTTGTTACTATGGTTTGCATCTATTAAAATGTCTTTTATAATGCATTTTAGTGAATATCATGATGGTTATTTGTGCAAAGAGCATTTTCCTGATCTCAGGTTCATGAAACAAAGCACACACTATAATGAAGTTCTTGTTGATGTTCCACAGTTGGCGTTGCTGCTGCTGGTGGGAGGAGGGGTGGTGCGCTGGCTCTCTGCGTCTGTGATCCGAGCGTACGTGGCCGCGGCTGGGATGCACGTCATCATTCTACAGCTGCCTCTGATGATGGGCCTCCAGACCTGCAAATACTCCGGACTGCTGCCTTCGCTATGGGTCAGAATTCACTTAGTAACATTAATACATTTGTGGCAATTTTGAGAACTAAGTTTGTAGTTTTGGATGCTTTCTGTCCAAATAGTTCACTTTACAGATGATGTCACAACTTTAGACCAACATATTGGCACATGTCACGCACTCTGCTGTTAAACACTCTGTAAAACCAGAAAAAAACTTGAAAAATATTTCAGAATGTTACAATTGAAGATGAGGAGGTTGTTTTGATGGAGAACCGGCTTTGCTTTAACGTTTGTCTAAGTAGGCATCCCATAATGCTTTGCAATGTGATGTCACAATCTATTTTTTTAGCAACTGTGAAAAGCGCTATTCGACTTTCTTTCAGCTTCCTGTTTATAGGTGATATTTGGAGGACTTTTGACCATTCAAAAAGATAGCTTATTTTGTTGAGTTGCTCATTTCTAATGGCAAGACAATCTGTGGAACATTACAGACAAAGCAATAACATCTCTATGGAGACAGATAGATAATGTATACCCTCTACCAGAAAAGTTACATAGTGCACATTTTAATAACTTGTGATGTGTTTGCAGTCACCAAACACAGACTTTGTTGTTATTTTAGATGGAGACAAAAACATTGATTTGTCTCTGGCTTCGTTGCTTTTACGTATTTTCCAAAGCAGTCAACTTTAACAATCAGTACTTTAAAACAACTGTGTTCTTGACTACTTCCTCTTACATCAGCTGTAGACTTAAAAAAACACTTAAACCAGCTCTTACCACATAGAGCCAAGGACAGTGCACTCCTCTCAGTCTCCTCTCAGTTATACTCAGACCTTGTTGTGTTTGAGAGAGCTCCACTCGGCAGAAGGTCCTGAGGCCACACTTTGAACATGCACCATTTTATCTTCAGCTTTATGTAACTGCTGCTCTCGAATATCAAGAGCCAAGGAGTACCACAACTCACTGCAGTTTTTGAGAAGACGGCGTGGAAAATATAATATATACACTTCATCAATGCTGTTTTAGTAGTATTTGAATTTAATAGTTTAAATTCACTTCTTAGTTTAAAAACAAATATGTCAGATATTAGTAAGTTTGCCTGGGATCCAGAACACACACTTCTCTGATACTTTATGAAGAAGCGCTGTTGGTCACCGGTAAATCTCCGCAAGTTCAGATGGGCGTGAACTTGACCTATTTTCTGTGGTCCACATGATGTCATTGTATGTGGATTAGCCAGTCAGGGACACGCATGGTCCAGCTGTATCAAAACAAATATGGCTGTTTACGAAGAAAAAATAAAGGAAAAAAATCACAAGGGACTAAAAACATTGTAGATCTCTGTAGAATCAGTGAGTGAAACATTAAACTCTGTTAATCTGAGGAGATTTTATTATTATTATTTTATTCAAAATGATAGGTGAACAATGAGCTCCTTTATTTCACATGTGTCACTGAAATAAACAAATCTGACTGCATGATCAGGTTTGGTTCTGACTCGAGGCGCGATGCAGGGCGTGGGGCCCAGACTGGTATCAATCTGTATACAAATGCAGAGAGATATTCTGAATTTGCCAGGCAACATGTCGTGACATGTCACTTCACATGAAAATGTTTATTATGAATATTTCTTTAAATATCAAATATCATATCATATAGAATTCCATGCCTATAGGTAAAATAATGCATACATTCATCCATTGACTAGTGTACAATTTTCCAACAAGGGTGCAATGGCTTGCACCCAAAACAAAGATTGGTTGATCAATCCCAATTCTCATAGACTGCTGTTATCCTTGGGCAAGACACCTCACCCATCTCGCCTTTGTACAAATGAGATGTGTGCGAGTTAATGATTGGTTCTCGATGAGACAGTTTGCGCCAATGGGCAGCCACATTTCTATCAGTAAGCCATAGCAGCTGTGACTAGAGAACATAAGTGGGGGGAGTGAATCAGTCATGCAATACAAAGCAATTTGAGCATATTGGAAGGGAACATATAAATTCAAGTATTGCCTGCCAAAATGTGTTTTGTTGTGTTGCAGACTCTATGGGACGTGCTGTGTGGTGCTTCCTCCTCCCTCCCTGCTGCTCTAGGCCTGTCTTCAGTCTCCATTGTGGTTCTGATGGGAGGAAAACTACTGAACATCAGATTCAAACATAAACTCCCTGTGGCCGTGCCCTGGGAGCTCATCATGGTAACACCTAGATAAACACTATTTTGATTTAAAAGCTATTTTTGTCTCATGTTTTATAGAGCAAGTTCACATTAAAGCACTTTCATAAATAGGCACTGTTGAATATGATTTCATTTAGCGATTGTGGCCATCCAACCTTATCAATGTCCAGTCTTGTCATATCTCTGAAGCTAAGCAAGACTTTAGTGGAAACTGTTGTTGTGTCCTTTGGCTAGACATTTCACCCAGATTGCTTAGTATGAATGTGGTGTGTGTGTGTGTGTGTGTGTGTGTGTGTGTGTGTGTGTGCAAGTGTTGGTGGTGGTCAGGGTGACCAATGCCTTCTGTCCGTCCACCCCAGGGAAACTGTGGCTACAATAATAACTTAACACCACCAAGTATGGAGTGAACGAATAATGCAATGTAAAGGACTTTGGGTATTTTGAAAGGTGCTATATAAATCCAGTGCATTGCATTATTATTAAAATACCTTCTGAAATGTTGACCTCAAATATATTTGTTATGTCTCATTTTTCAATTGAGATGTTTTATATTAAATTTTTAGTATTTAATATCAACATTTTTTGTGTGTATGTGTGTGTGTCTGGGGTAAAACGTATGACAAATATAATAAAGCAGTAGAACTGTTATCATGACCTCAAAAACAAGAAGCCAAATGGGGAGACGTTGATTACAAAGACATTCTCATAAATGATCAAAAACACTCCACAGCATTTGTGTCTAAGGGCTCTCAGAAATGAGGGCACAAACACTCCACAGAACTTGACCTATTTTCTGTGGTCCACATGATGTCATTGTGAGACCTGATGGCTCCTGATCCCACAGACTTACTCAAAGTCTTACATAAGTCCAAATGAGTCAGGCACGCACACACACACACACACACACACACACACACACACACACACATAACAACAGAGGAACAGAGAGGCAGCAAGCAAGCGGGCACCGCATTGTCATCCATCTGGGAATGAATGGAGAGTTCGATATGTTTTGTTTGAAATAAAAATGCCCTTTTCTGAAAACTGGCATTCAAACTAACAAGTTTGACTAGTTTAAATTGATTTATGTGATAAAATGTTAAAATGTTACTTGTTTGATATTTCCAACTACTTTATTATTTATCTATTTCTATTTTACTTGTTCACTAATTAAACTAATATATTCAGCAAAATATATATGTGTGTGTTTCAGATCATTGTGAGCACTCTAGTGTCCGTGCAGATGGACCTGTCCGGGGCGTACCATGTGCAGGTGGTGGGGCACATTCCCAGTGGGTCAGTACAACCAAACCATTCAACTGTCACTGTTTGTCACCATGTCCACTGTTACATCACCGGGGCAGTGCTGCTGACAGAATTCTGGACATATGGAGAAATGTGCGGTATGAAATAAGAAAAACAAAAACAGTCAATTCAAAATCAAATATGAAAATGAAATTTAATGTAAACTCTATAATGTTCACTGTGTGATATTAAAATGGTCAATTCACACATGGATATAAACTAAATACATCAAGCTATAAATCCAGAAAACATCACGTCTTATTTCCTGCCAAATTAATATTGAACGTTGTCTATTTTTTTTATAACCCACAGTCCCGTGGTACATTCGGGTCCTTGCTCATCAGTTGAGGACCACTGTGCTATAAAACAGCTTAGATGTGAACCATGTAGCTTTTTTGGTAGAGTATCTGCCACCTGCTTGTCGTCATGGAGATGTTATTGCTTTGTCTGGAATGTTGCATAGTATGGCATTAACCAGGTTACAGCTCACATCTGTTGAGAGGTGAACCAGCTCTCCATAAGATTGCATGTTTTCAGGATATTTGCAATAAATACATAAAAACACTAGTAATTTAATAAATGCCAGATAGGTAAGTTTAATGCCATATTGTGGAACATTCCAAGCAAAGCAATTGGTGGTTTTCAGATTCTAGGATTTGATGATGTTGTACTCTCAGATGGGGGTTCAAGAGCCAATTTTCCTACTGATTACATTGTACTTAGCCATGAAATTTCTAAAATTTAAATTCACAGGAACCTGGAACCTGATCATTTCTATGATTGACTCCTATCGATCGACCCTAGAACTCTCTGTGTTACAACATAACACAACAACATAATACAAGCATTTTAACAGTAGTCAATTTCAGCTGCCCTCCATTTGTATTACATAATATCGGCCTAAAGAATGTTGTGACGTTATCTAAGACCCTGCAATGAGATGATGGCGGACCCTCCACGAAAATGCAACTATAGTGCGCCTTTAAGAGTTAGATCTAAAGCATCGTTTTTCACCATTTTAGATTGATATGACAGCTGAAATTGTCTCCTCTGTCTTCTCAGCCTCTCTCTCCCCTCCCTCCCCTCGTTCCCCTGTCTCTCCTCCCTCTCCTCTCTCCTCCTCCCCGCTCTATCCGCTGCTCTGGTTGGATTCAGTTTCCTCTCTGCCCTCGGCACAGTCTTTGCCCAAAAACATGGATACAAAGTGAACCACAACCAGGTACTGTCCCTATGTGTTTATTATCTAAAGCATTTGTTTTTCGTGAACATAAACAGTAAACAATACAGACTTTTAATGGTTGCCATTTAACACAAACATGATCATATTTCTTCCTTCAAAGTCTGCTCCAAACCACGTGCTTTTACTGAATATTTGCTGTCGACCTGTCTATTAAAAAGACCCAAGTTTACCACTGACAACTGAAATGACTGAATCTCAATTAAAAATCAAGCCCTACCCATCACTATCTAGGTCTGTCTACTATGTATAGTACCAGCAGTAGTAGTCAGCAGCAGAAGTAGCAGTAGTCCCAAGTACAAACTTGGTAGGACATTTAATTTTCATCTTGCTTGTCCTACATTTCCCACTTCCAAATGATGTCACTGCCAGACCTAACTGGCTCCATCCCAAATGAAGTGACAGCTCAGATCTGCTGTTACACAACTCCCCATGTGTCTGTATTGTGGAGGAAAACACACCAGGCTCTGCTGAGGAAACCAACCAGTGTGGTGCCCAAATGGAGATTGGGGAATGAAACAAACCAGAAACTGAGACTTTATAACATATTATTATATTAACATTCTTAATCATATAATATTTTTAACTGTGTATTCTGTGCAGGAGCTGTTGGCGTTGGGCTTGTGTAACTCGGTGGGATCCATGTTCCAGTGTTTTACAGTCAGCTGCTCTTTCTCCAGAAGTACTGTGCAGGACAGCATCGGTGTCAAAACTCAGGTCAGTCATTAGATGTTTTTATACTTATATGCAAACTCAAACCCATTTCTATAACATATTATCCTTCACTTATGGCAGGTGGCTGGTTTGGTGTCAGCTTTGATGATTTTGCTGATTCTGCTGAAGATCGGACATCTATTCGAACAACTGCCAAAGGTAAAAATGTCTCACAATCTCTACAGAACACTCATATCATTAAAACCCTACTGCAAAATATTTCAACCTGGTAGGCTCCATCAGTGGACTGACATAACAGTACAGTACTTTACTAAAATTAGTAAAGTATTGTACTTAGGTATAAAGTTTATCTGTACTTTCTACTCCACTACATTTTGAACAGGACTGAAAAGTAAAAGTATTTTTTATTATCTGTTGAAACTAACCTGCTGAAAAGGCTGAGGGGTATTTTTTTTTTTTTTTAAAGCACGTTCATAGTTTGAGCAAACTAAAATATACAAATAAAAACAGCTATGAAAAAAAAATCTATTGATTATATTGTTTGTGTTGAACAAAGTTCACTTGTTTCTGTTGAACAAAGTTCACCATAAATCTTTATCAAAATCACCACATTTGAAGCTTTATTAGATGTCAAAATCGGAGAGAAATAATTTTACTTTTTACTCTTTAAGTACATTTTTAGATGGGTACTTTAATACTTTTACATAAGTCGATGTGGTACTTTTACTTAAGTATTTTTTTTGCTCCGGTATCTGTACTTTTACGTAAGTAACAAAATTGAGTATTTCTTCCACCACTGGGCTCCATGGAGCTGATGTTACTTTGCCTGGAATGTTCCAAAGTATAACTTATCCCCACGGAGAAAAGCAGCGGTGCCTACCACCACAAATGTTACAGAGTGGGGCTTTAAATGTTCAGTAAATATCCCTCTGTCGCGTCTCTGTTGACCCATGTTATGTCCTCTCAGTATCTGGTGTTGTTTGTGCATTTTTGCTGTATACTGACTGCCTTTATGACCATACAGTCTGTGATTACAGTGCGTCTTGGCTGCAGTGATAGTGGTTAACCTTCAGAAAACTGTGACCCAGCTCAGAGACGTGTGTGAGCTCTGGAGGACAGACAGGACAGACCTGGTCAGTTACACATAACAGAACATGTTCAAACACACTAAAATACTTCACCTTTGATTTTACTATACTGATGTACTACATACTCTAGTCACTTGTCACTTGTGTTGGACTGATATTTAATAATAATTTTTGTCAAGAGGCCTGTACCTAATTTCAAACCATGAGTCAGGAATGTTTTAGTCTGAACCCATAGCCCTGCCCACTTAGTCATGTCTGGGATAGTGTCATGCAGTTATTTCCTTACAGTTCTCCATTCTCCAATCTCTCCCTTCTTCAAGCTTATCGGTCACTCTTGAAAATGCACCATGACAGAGAATCAAGTGTCATGTATAGTGTCATGCAGTTGGTTTCCCATGATTCTAAGTAACATTGTGCCTAATTGGATGAAAAAGTTGATCCTGTCCGTAGCTTCTGTGTTAATTACTACCAGAGAAAATGCTATGTAAAATGAATACTTTACCTATTTACTTCATAATATATGATGAAGAATACTTTAAAATCAGATGCAAGTCCTTCAAATTTTCTGGCAAAACATAAGAAAATCACTATTTCAAGTGAAATTATATTGTGTATTTAAACAATATACACATACAGTGTTGTGTAGTTACATATTAGGTGACTTATGAAATGAATTAAGGTCTCATAACAAACCTTTCCATGTTCAAATGTCTGTATCCTCCTCAGTGTGTTTGGGTGGCCTCGTTCTTCTCCACTCTGGTCTTCAACCTGGACTTGGGCCTGGCTGTGTCTGTGGTCATCTCCCTGCTCTCTCTGCTCTACAGGACTCAGCGGTGAGCAAAGAATATTCAACATGGCTTTAATTATATATTTGGAATGTTATGATTGAATTTTTGAGATGTGGGTCGCCAACTCCTTCCAAATGTTCAGCAGATGAGTCATTGTTTACAAAGCTAGCGCTCTTCCTCATGCTTGTGAATAATTTGGGCATTTTTAAACTTTTTTTTTTTGCGGGGGACATGTTTTACTTTTTTTTTTACATTATGTTTGATGTTTTTATTTTTTCTTCTTTAGATTGTCAGCTGCTCCTGTCATTCTGGGTCAAATATCGGACACAGGCCTTTACAGAGATGCCAAAGTGTTCTCACAGGTAACATGACTCACATAAAATATAAGAAAATATAAAATGATAAACGTGTGAACAGGATGTGGATTGACAATATACGCATTTATTGTTAGATACATTGTTCACCAGTTCAATTTCGCTGCAAGGTTTATAGACTCTTTCAAGCAGAAACCCATCTGCTCTTGTATCACTGAGCCAGACACACCTCACCCAGCTCCAGTCCCAGGGCGTTTCGTCTAAATGACGTGTGAGTGAATGGTCAAATGTCATAGGGGAGTATCTGCATAATTCAATTTAAAGGGCACATATTATGCTAAGATAATTAAGATAAATGGAGCTGTGTTTTGTTTAAAGATGCACTATGTATTTTTTCTGTTAGAGGGTTTGCTACCTGCTTGTTTCCATGGAGATGTTATAACTTTACCTGGAATACTCCACAGTATGGCAGGGCAGTTTTGGACAATAAAAACACCTGTAATATAAAATAATGCAAGATAGATGCGTTTAATTTCAAACTGTGGATCATTCTACACAAAGCAAAACTGTCTTCATGGAGACAAACAGATGATGAACCTCCACCAGAAAAGTTACATAGTGCATCTTTAAAGGGCTTATATTACGCTATTTTCTGATGTATGTTAAAGTGTTGTATCCTCATCAAAAACATACCTGGAGTTGTGTTTTGTTTCATTCACACATGTTTAACACACAAGCAAGTTCTTCTCTCACACGTAAACATTCTGTTCCAACTGTCATGTAGTTATACAGGAAGTGCTCCACTGTGTTTTTAAACTCCATACATCTTCACTAGAATCATTTGGATAATTTCAGCCCTGGAATTGCCAGTTTCTACTAAAAAAGTGTAAAAGGTTGTTAACTACATCACACTACATCATGACATCAAAGGTGGAACAGAGCATTTGGAGCGTTGGAGATGTAGACAGACTAATTATAAAGGATTACTCAAACATGTGTGAATGAAACAAAACACAACTCCAGGTATGTTTTTGAGGAGGTAACAACATTCTAACATGGCTAGAAGCTCAGAATAGTCAGTGTTGCAAAACATAGGACCTTTAATGAGTAATCCACCCACTGATCTCATGAGGTACGGTAGTTCTTTTTCCTGTTACATTTTATTGAGGAAAAAAAGTTTTATTTATTAAAATATGGAATATCAAGGCTGAGGTGTCCAAAAAGCCCAAATAAAAAAGCATACTCAAGTATACTCAAAGTGGAAAGTTAGCTAATAAGGGATGAGCATTCAGTGTTACAATGCATAGACAAAGTGTAAGAACCTGTTGTCATTGTTTTTATTTATTTATTCATTTATAAAACCTTAAAATCAGGCTAGAAATCTAGGGGTAATAATGGACTCAGACTTAAACTTTAACAGCCACATCAAATCAATAACATCTGCAGCTTTTTAGTCTAAAAAACATTGCAAAAAGGTATACTGTCTAAACCAGACTTAGAGAGACTTATCCATGCGTTTGTCTCCAGTAGGTTAGTCTACTGTAACGGCCTGATCACTGGCCTCTCCAAACGAGCGTTAAGACAGCTGCAGTACATCCAGAACACTGCTGCTGGGGTCCTGATTAGAACCAGAAAATAGGAGCACATAAGTCCTGGTCTTTGCATTGACTTCTTGTGGCTCAGAGAATAGACTTTAAAGCAGCTCTGCTTGTTACAAGTCTCCATGGCCTAGCACCAAAGTACATCTCTGACATGTTAGTGCCATATGAACCATCTCACACTCTGAAGACTTCAAGGGACCGGACTCCTGCTGGTGCCAGAGTCAGGACTAAACATGGGGAATCAGCATTTCAGTTTTATGCAGCTAAAACCTGGAACAGTCTTCCTGAAGATGTGAGACAGGCCTCTACTTTGACAATGTTTAAATCCAGGCTCAGAACAGTTCTGTTTAGCTGTGCCTATGACTGAAAGGTTTTTATTCTGCACTCTTCTCTTTTAATGTTAATTTTATGATGATTATTTATGATTATTTATATTTTGATCTCTTATTCTGTAAAGCACTTTGAATTACTTTGTGTATGAATTGTGCTATACAAATAAACTTGCCTTGCCTTTTTTCCCCAAAACATTGTCCACTGTCCACTGTCCTCCAGGCCAAACCGGTCCCAGGAGTGAGTGTCCTGTCTTGTCCTGGTCCACTCTACTTCGCCAACAGTGACCTGATCTTCAGCTCTATCAGAGAGGTACAGTAGTTATTAACATTAGTAGTTATTAACATTTCATCAACAACATATATGTAAATGGACATAGCTAAGGTGCTAGCCAATGCAGTCCAAATAGGAAGTGAGCGTGGGCGCGCTTCCAGCTCCATCAACTCTGGCTTCAATTCACTTTATTGAAATATTGTCACCCCTCTCTCTGTAACTGCTGCATTGAGCCTCGTCATTTTAGTCTTAAAATGTCCATGATGACCCACTCTACACGATCCTCGTGTTTTTATTTTGCTATTTTGTCCGTGATTTAAGATATGAACATTAATAACAAACAGATCAGGCACCTTCTTTACCTTCTCTCCCGCTAGCGTTATCAACAGGTTTGATTGACAGCGTTGCTAAGCGCCCGCTCCCTTATAAACCAGCTGTGCAGGTGGGAAGAGGGCGTTAGCTTCAACAGCCTCGGTCCGGATTGGCTCTTTGGTTGCTATGACACTCGCGGCTGGATTCCAAATGTGGAACTTGGCTCCAAAATGTAACTTAGCAATCTGGGGGCCCTAGGCGAGTTTGAGTATGGGGCCCTTTATATTATGGTCTGTTTTTCCCCTTTGTTCCTCAAATGCACACATCTCTAGTTATTTTATTTAGGGTGAACTGGAAACTTCAATTTAGGATACAGTTATATTTTTGTTTTTGTCTGTTACAGCTTACAGTAACAGGTCTACTCACAGAAATCAGTTTGATAAAATTAAACTTAATAAAACAATAAAATGCCTGATTGCTTTTTCTATGGAAGGCCTTGCTCTGAGATAAAAACAAGAAACACTATGAGGACTCTTCTCCTATGAAATCAACTCTCAGTCAATGGCTATTAAGTTTTCACCCTGCAGTTTTCATCCTTTACTGGGGAAGGACATTCTGTGTGCATCTGAGCACATAACACCTCATTACAGATGTACAAGGCTAATACGTGAGAGCTGTCTGAAGTTGCGTTTGCGCTGTTCATTTCCCCTCCAGTCTCACTTGTACTGAAGACAGAGGAGTTTGAAGAGCGCGCGCGCATGTGTGTGTGTGTGTGCATGTCTGCTCTGCGCTGCGAGAGAGGGGCAAGTTAGATCCAAATTAATTTTAAATCTGTTTGAGTGCTGAAAGTCCAGGGTAGGGCAGATTAAATAGCAATATATATGTTAAGTGGCTTAAGTGATGGTTTGAGTCTAGACTAGAGATTATTTCAGTGGGTGCCTGTTTCTGATTATGTAGACAATTAATTTGCACAACAGTGATATTTTGTGGCTGCAGCATGTGAATAGGCACAGTTAATATGCAGGTAATTAACACACATTCAATGCATTCACTGCTCGTTCACTCATCAGGTTTGTCTAAAAGTGGACCAGAACATGGATTCTGTGAACAGACTTTTTGATGGGTAGCTGTGTCTTGAGGGAAAATAAAGCTAGAAAAGTAGTGTCCACCAGCAATCTGACCAGAATTGAAGAAGCAGCTTGGATGAGCAGCGAAACATCTTCACTCAAAAACATTTTGTCCAGATGACAGAACAGATTTTTTCTTTTACTAGAAAAGTACAGTAAAAAGTGATAGTTTTGCCTACCTCACCACACAGGCATCCTCACGCCTCTCCAAAGTGCTAGAAAAAGTCCAGTTGGAATTGTTCAATAATTCGATGGGTGTCCATTTTGTAAACATCCTTGAAACTACCACAGCAGCAGCAGGGCCCCTTCCACTCAGTGTGCACCCTTGAACTAGTCCAATCTAACCTGAAAGGGGTATTTGACAATCACATACTATTTTGATGGTGTTTATTTGTTTAAAAATAATTAATTCATTGTGATACTGAGAAAATATCAAATGGGTCTGAAGCCTGGGCCATTGGTGGCCCTGAAGGGCAATTGATTGGGGGCCCCAGGCACCGCCTACTCTTGCCTAATGGTAGTGCGCCCTTGTGAAAAGTGCATATAAACTCTTTGCGGTGAATACATAGACTGTATAAAGAAGTGGACGTGGAAGTGAGTGTGACGTCACCCACAGCGTTCGGCTCCAGTCAAATGAAGCTCAGCAAGGCTAGCAGTTATAGGGCGAATTTGGAACCAGGCTCCATGTTGGGAATTCCAACCACGAGTATCATAGCAACCAAAGAGCCAACCTGGAGCGAAGCTGTGAAAGGTAATACCCCTTGCTGCCCGCACTGCTGGTTTAGAAAGGGGCGGGCACTTAGCAACGCTGTCAATCAAACCTGTTGCTAATGCTAGCGGGAGCAACCTTGGGGAAAGAAGGCACCTGATTTGTCTGTTGTTAATGTTCATATCTTGAGTTACGGACACAATAGAGAAAGAAAAATACCTGACAGCTTGACAGCAGCAGTTATGGAGAGAGGGGCGACAGTTTTCTAATGTAAAGTGAATTGGAGCCAGATTCAATGGAGCCAGAAACGCAGCCCATGGTCACTTCCCATTTGGAACGCGACAGTTAGCAGGTTAGCTATGTTCATTTATATATACAGTCTATGGGTGAATGATTGGGATGCTCAGAATGCAGAAGGTATGTGAGGAATAACTTTGGACTACTGCAAACGTTTAAAGTGAACTAGTTTTGTTTTCATGTTTTAAAGTGAGTAAAAATCATGGTACAGTGTCTTTAATAACATGTCTTTTTTTTAGTGTAATTTATATGTGATATCTTTCCTTGCAGACAGTAAAGGCTATTATGGTTTCATCTGAGGGCCAGTCCACCCCTCTCACCTCCTCTTCCTCCTCTTCCCCTCAAACCCGATGTTTAGTCCTGGATTTCAGCTCGGTCCAGTTTGTAGATTCTGTGGCCATGAAAGCTCTCGCCAAGGTAAGAAATATTAAATAAATATTTTAGATTTAACAATAAATTTTGTATTACGATGCATTGAAAAAAGTGTGATTTTAGAACGGAGCAGCTACTGTTTGAGTGAGTTCAAGCACAGTTTTAGAGGCTGCAGCTTAGTCATGTGTGAGTCAGTGCTCTAGTGTGTATAGCTGGCAGATAAACTCAACACAATATGATATTTTCCCCCAGTTGTAGGTAAAACAAAAAGCCAAGTATTTTTGTAGTATTTGTACATATAAATTCTTATTTATTAATATCATTTTCAAAAGTAATTCTTAAACTTTTGGTGGCCGGGCCTTCCCCACGGGGCCCGGCCAGGCTCAGCCCGATGGAGCAACTTGGGACCATCCTTCCGTGGACCCACCACCTGCGGGAGGATCCATGAAAGCCTGGTGCAGAGAGATCTGAGCGGCAGTTGAAGGCAGGGGCCTCGGCGACTGGATCTCCGGACATGGAGACTGGCTCTGGGGACATGGAATGTCACCTCCCTGAGGGGGAAGGAGCCTGAGCTTGTGCGGGAGGTTGAGCGTTACCAGCTAGATATAGTCGGCCTCACCTCCAAGCACAGCTCTGGAACCCAACTCCTTGAGAGGGGCTCTCCATTTCTCTGGCAATGCCCACGGGGAGCGGCGGCAAGCTGG
>JACM01061295.1:0-16102 GCA_000787095.1 Periophthalmodon schlosseri | reverse complement strand
TCTCCTTCCTGAGTGATATGATGGCTGATGGGATGATGATGGGAATGTCCTTCCCATGGTGTTTATGATTGCATATAATTGTTTAAGCAGATGAACGTGGCTCCTTCAGGCATCTGGACATTGCACCCAACGATGAACCAGACTTGTGCAAGTCTACAATTCTCTTCCTGATATCTTGGCTGATTTCTTTTAACTTTCCCATGATGTTACACAAAGAAGCAGTGTGTTTCAGATGTGCCTTCAGATACATCCACAGGTGTGTCTCTAATTAACTCAAATATTGTCAATAAACCTCAGAAGCTTCCAAGACATGACATCATCATCATCATCATCGTTTTCCCAAATTGTTTAAATGTTTAAATCTCACTGTATGTAAACTTCTGACTTTGGATAAAGTAATGAAAAATTGTCTTAAAAAATCCTTCTCTCATTATTCTGGTATTAGGAAGTAGAAATAATTTTGGTAATCCTAACTGACCTAAAACAGAAAAAGTTTAGTCTGATTTCATGTCAGACAGTGAGAAAAAAAAGCTTATGTGTCTTTATATAGTGCATGTAAACTTCTGGTTTCAATTGTATGTTGTACTGAAAATCGATGCGTCCAGTGCAATTTTGGGAACTAGGGTTGGGGAAGTCAATATATTACTTAAACATGAAATTCAGAAACTACTCTTTGGCATTATAGGCAGTTAAGGATTTACAGTCTAACCATAAATCACCTGTATTATAGAATTAGAAAAATCACAAGTGTATTTAATTTTAAACACTACGCTGCATTAATTCTCCAGTGACTTCTGTTTTTTAATTTAGGCGTGGAGAAAAGCTTTACTGGAAATCATTATGCAAACTTTTTTTTTTTTGTAAGAGCTAACACTTTTTTATAACAGCCACACTTCTTCCCTGACTGGGCGTGCTTGTAAAAAAAATTGCATGCTTAAAATATTAAATATAATATTATTTGAGTGGTATTGAGTGGGTAATAAAGGTGATAAAGGTTTTTTGGTCATTTACTGTTAAACTATACATGGTATGAATGTTCCACACTATGGCATTACATTGTCATAAAGTGAAAAATCTATGAGTGAAAAATCATCTGATGTCACTTCCCGGTGAGTGTATTCTGTTTGCGAGTTGTTTTGCTACCTGTTGCTGCCTGTCTCGTCTGTTATTGTTAATCCACGAACTAATCAAATACTTTTCTAACTCCTTTACACACAATTGGAATCTAGTTACTCACTTAAAGCCCCGGAGCCCTATCCCGCTCCCAACTGCTTAGTATTTGGATGGATTAAAAGCCCTTTTCACTAGCTTCAGCCTGAGCTAGCCTAGCCAACTAGCATCATGGCTATACCTTCCTCTGCTTCGTTCGCTCTGTCCTGCTCAAGATGTCATATGTGGAGTCAGAACCCTGGCTCCTTTACTGTCGACAGGGATAGTTGTGTGAAGTGTAGTGTAATGGCACTTTTGGAGGCCAGGGTTACAGAGTTAGAAGCGTGAATCCACTCATTAGAGGCGCTGAAGGCTAGCTATAGCCAGGTAGTAGCAGGGACTACGGACCACGTCAGTGCTAGGACTGCTAGCAACAAAAGCCCCCCAGCGCATCCCGTGCAGCTGGGACCAGACCAGGATCGATTTATGACAGTTCAGAAGAAGCAAAGCGCTAAACACAAAAACTTAGTGCACCATGAGCTCCCCGTCTGTAATAGGTTTGCCCCCCTCAGCGATCATGTGCCCGCCAAATGGACGCGTGAGACTTTAGTTATTGGAAGTTCTATAGTTAGAGACGTGGAGCTGCCAGCAGCAACTGGTAGGTGTTATCCGGGGGCCAGAATGGGTGACCTCGAAGGTAACCTCAGGCTTTTAAAGCAGAGTAGAAATAGGTACCGCTGAATTGTGATCCACGGTGGCGGTAACGACACCCGGCGAAAACAGTCCGAGGTGCTCAAATTGCAGGTAGGAGCTGTGTGTGAATTGGCTAAGTCTATGGCAGATACCATGGTGTTTTCTGATCCCCTCCCCAACCGTACCAATTCTGAAATATTCAGCCGTTCTTCTGCCTTTAACTGCTGATTGTCAAATTGGTGCCCTCAAAACAACGTAGTGTTTGTCGATAACTGGAGTGCGTTCTGGGGGAAGCCCGGGATCATACGCAGGGATGGCATCCATCCGACTGCGGCTGGTACATCCCTTCTAATTCGGAATCTGCCCAACAGCCTGGTGTGACAAGCCAGAGATGAACCCCGGGGGCAGAACGGAGTGAGTTGCTGCTCTGTTACTGCTGAGTTCTCGCCCGCACTGTCACAAATCAAGTGTTCAGACTCAGAGCTGATAGAGACTGTGTGTGTCCCTGGTTCTAAAAACAACAATAAGCCACGTGATAAGAACGCTATTCCAGGTGTTAGACCACAAAACTTAATAAAAATACCGACTTGTGCCAATATCAAACAAATGGATAAGCAAGTAAAATATGGACTGCTAAACATTAGGTCCCTATGTTAGACTAAATGAGTCTACTCCACCTAGTTACTTAATTCTCAGAGCACCAGGACCAGAGGCCGAGGTGGTGGTGGTGTGGCAGTCATTTCACACTCCAGTTTACTACTTAGTCTTAAAACTAACAATACATTTAGCTCATTTGAAAGCCTTTTACTGTCAATCACTTGCCCAAACTGGAGAAACCAAAACTCTGTTTTATTCATAATAATCTACCGACCTCCTGGTCCCTATTCAGAGTTTTTGATTGAGTTCTCTGACTTAACATCCAGTCTAGTGTTAGCATGGGAAAGGATTGTAATAGTTGGAGATTTTAACATACAAGTTGACAATAGCAGTGACTGTCTTGGTAATGCCTTCAATGCCCTACTAGATGGTATCGGTTTTACCCAGAATGTGAATAAACCAACCGACAGTCACAAGCACACCCTGGATCTTGTTCTAACATATGGTGCAGAGATAAGTGAACTAAATGTCCTCCCTCAAAATCCCATATTATCTGACCATTTTCTAATTACCTTTCAGTTTATCCTTAAAGATTATCCTGCTCCACAGAATAAAACTATAATGAAAAGAACAATATCTGAAAAATTTTAAAATTCAAAGAAATAATAGAGCCAGTATTTAGGGACATGTCATGTGACCCTGCTGAAAACAGCTTTAGTCCAACTATAAGTGATCAGTTTGTTGACAGATCTATGCACTCCCTGAAAACTGCTCTTGATACTGTAGCTCCCTTAAAACAGAAGGCTGTTAGGCCCAGACCTCCTGCCCCATGGTACAATGAAGAACTGCGCTCACTCAAACAAAAGGTCAGAAAATTAGAGAGGTCATGGCGCCTCTCCCACACTGAGCAATCTTGAAAAAGTTGTAGTTATGCAGCTTTGTCACCATCTACTGGCTAATAATTTGGGATTCAGAGCTCACCACAGCACAGAAACTGCACTACTTAAAATCACAAATGACTTGTTATTAGCTGCTGACAATGGATTGGTCTCAGTCCTGGTTCTGTTGGACCTCAGTGCAGCGTTTCACACCATCGACCATAATATTCTACTACAGAGGTTAGAATGTGACATAGCTGTCAGAGGGGCAGCCCTCAGCTGGTTTAAATCCTTCCTATCTGATAGGTACCAGTTTGTTAATGTAAATCAGAGCTCCTCTCCATGTTCTAAGGTAGCTTACGGTGTGCCGCAGGGTTCTGTACTTGGTCATTCTGTTCACACTTTATACTGCCGTTGGGTGAAAACGTGACATTAACTTCCACTGCTATGATGATAACACACAGTTGTACTTATCAATGAAACCAGATCAGACTGATTGAGTACACAGACTTAATGCCTGTGTGAAGGACATAAAATCCTGGATGAGACTTAATTATCTGCTTCTTAACCCCAAAAAAACAGAGGTCGTTATTCTAGGCCCCAAAGGCCTGCGAAACTCTAGACTCTGCGAGTCACTCTGGACAGTGTCAGTGTAGCCTCCAGCTCTACTGTAAGGAACCTTGGAATCTTATTTGACCAAGAGCTCTCATTCACAGCACATATAAACCAAGCCTGTGGAACAGCCTTCTTCCACCTGCAAAATATCGCCAAAATCAGAAAAATGATTCACTGAAAAACTTATCCATGCATTTGTTACAACAAGACTACATTACTGTGACTCCTTACTAGCCGCATGCCCTAAAAACTCTATAAAAAGCTTTCAACTAGTTCAAAATGCTGCAGCCAGGCTCTTAACAGGAACTAAAAGAAGAGAACCCATCACCCCGGTGCTGAAGTCCCTTCATTGGCTTCCTGTCGAGTTTAGAATTAAATTCAAAGTTCTCCTCCTGACATATAAAGCCATAAAGGGCATGGCCCCATTGTATCTGCAAGACGCTATAGTACCATATTGTCCAAACAGAGCACTCTGCTCTCAAAATGCTGGACTACTGGTGGATGCTAGAGTGTCTAAAAGCACAGTAGGAGGGAGAGCGTTCACTTCTCAAGCTCCTGTGTTTTGGAATCAGCTCCCTTCCTATGTTAAAGAGTCCCCCACAGTCTCTACGTTTAAGACCAGGCTTAAAACGTTCCTCTTTGAATTAGCTTATGGCCAGGCCAGGTGCAGAAATAAACCCTGAAGTTTTAGTTAAGCTGCCTAGGGGTAGCTATGCTGGGGGAAGTATGGTAACCAAGAGCACTATCCTCTTTTTCCTCCTATTTTCCCTGTCAACAGCATTCACTATTCAGTTCACCTGGAGTTCGTTCATTACTATTCACATGTTGTTTCCTGTCCTACTCCTCTCTGGGGAGTAGGACAGTTTCAGATGCCTGGCCGCTGACCGTTTGGTGATGACTGGACCCTAGATCCCCTACTGTGCTCTGATCCTGTCCCGCAGACCCGGACCCTCCCTTCCCTCTTCTGAATGGATGGCCTGGTGCCTGGCTGGGGTGGCTCTCGCCTTGCCATGGGTGGGCCTCCCTCGGTTTCTCTTTTTCCCACTGGGTTTTTTGAGTTTTTCCTTGCCAAAAAGGAGGGTCTAAGGACAGGGGATGTTCTGGGACAGTTATCCATTTGTTTGTTTTCTGTTGATTAATCTGCTTGTCTGTTTCTCTTTCATTGTTGATTTTCAACTTACTGTAGGGGATGTTCTGGGACAGTTATCCATTTGTTTGTTTTCTGTTGATTAATCTGCTTGTCTGTTTCTCTTTCATTGTTGATTTTCTAACTTACTGTTGGTTAAATCAATTCTCATGTTCAGCCCTAAGAGGCAACTGCTGTTGTGATTTTGGACTTTACAAAAAAAAATTAATTGAATTGAAAATCTATTTATTTATTTTTTTATTTATTCATTCAACTGTAGGTGTTTTTATTGCTAAGAAAAATCTTGCATTCTTGCTGTAAACAGGCTGGCCTCTCAACAGATCTGACCTGTAACTGGGTCTGGTGGTGTTATCGGCTTGTCTTCATGAATGTAAATGGTTAAATGCCTTACTGTGCAACAGTACAAGCCAAGCAATAACATAATATTGTAGCAATTGAAGAAAAAAATCTTAGCACTGACCTCTCTTGTCTTGTCTTGATAAAAGGGGAAATTCAAGCATCAAGGATTTATATGGTCTCACAAGTGTTAGTGTTACAGTTCCTCTTTAAGGCAAAACTGACAAAAAGGGGACTTTACTGCTAAATCTCTGTGAATGTATTGGTCTGTCTTTGGTTGTTAATTAAAATCAGTTGTTTGTCTTTTTAGCTCTGCTGGTGTCCAATGATATATGTTGTCAAGGTCTTTACAAACCAGTTTTATTTACAGTAACTGGGGCTTGTAAATTTATACTACAAAAAAACACAAAAATAAACATGAATGGAGAACATAAAGTACAACTTGAAGTTTTCACCAAACATTTTCTTTTGGCATGAAAGACTTTTATTAAAGGGTTTTACACAGCAATCTGTAATTAGACTGGCCGACCCAGCCACGTTGCATTCTCACATATCACCACTAGATGCTATCTAAGTTACTGCAGTCTGATGTACCTGCTTTAGCCTGACAGAAGAAGAAGAGCACAGAGCCCAGGTGAGCCTGAATATAATACTGTATAAAAAAGTGGACTAAAGGAGTGTGACGTCCAGCTTTATTTGGCTGGAGCCGAACATTGAGGCAGTTATAGGGGTGAATTTGGAGCCAAGTTTCATATTTGGAATTCAGACCACGAGTGTCATAACAGCCAAAGAGCTAATCCAGAGCGAGGCTGTTGAAGGTAACGCCCCTTCCCGCCCGCACCGCTAATTCAGCATGGGGCAGGCCCTTAGCAACGCTGTCAATCAAACCTGTTGCTAACGCTAGCGGGAGTGACCTCGAGGGAAAAAAATGGCGCCTGATTCGTCTGTTATTAATGTTCATATCTCATTTTACAGACACAATAGGGAAATAAACATATCAGGATCATGTAAAGTGGGTTGATATGGACATTATAAGACCAAAATGACGAGGCTCACTGCAGCAGTTACAGAGAGAGGGGCGACAATTTTTCAATGTACGGTGAATTGGAGTCAGAGCCAGTGGAGCTGGAAGTGCGCCTATGATCACTTCCTACTTCTTCCCACGTGGCAACTAGCAGGTTAGCTACGTCTATTTATATATACAGTCTATGGCCTGAAAAAAGGCCAGGGCTCGTTCCGAATTCGTCAAATTGGCCTCGAAGCTCCTAACTCCTTAAGCCAAAACTAGATGTGCGTCACCGTCTGCCATGATAAGGACTGTCCGAATAGTTGATGGTGAGTCTGGAGATAATTTATTCTATTCTGTGCATATGGAGATGTTGGAGGTGGTTTATGTTTAAACTTTTCAGAGTCACAGATCGTACAGTCTGTGAGGTTTATTGCAGAGCGTTTTTTATTCAACAGCAGCTTCTCTCATGTGCAAACACTCAGGTCATTTAAGTCCACTGTCACGTTGATATTAATTTTCTTTCCTCATCTGCAGCCTCCTGTATGACAGGAAACACTGCTGGGGTCATAGAACTGGGGGCTGATAAGATGCAGGTGATGCATGAAATGGGTCAAATGCAGATGACAACAATGTGAACCTAACACTAAGCTGGAGGAGAGCTGACCTGCTGCCAACACAGACTACTGCCACTCAGGAGGTATGGGACATGTTGCATATTCTGTAGAAATAATGAGGACAGCAAGTTGAATCATGATCAAATTTAACTCACATTTTAAATGGTGAAAATAAGCATTCGTCAAATGTGTATTATTGCTGACTTAATGTAGCTGTTTGTATTTATATAAATGGCCAGTGGATCTGAATAATATTTGACATGCAGTTTGAACCTAATTTCAGCCTAACCTGTAATAGTTTTGTAACTTTCTTAATGTGTTTGTCATTACAGGTTTTGACTCTGCAGGACTTTCAACCGACCAAACACTGTGTAGTGGACAGAGCTGAGTCTTCTTCGTCTGGAAGACAAGAGATGCATCATACTGAGTGGTCTAAGTGCATTGGGTCATGTCTCCACTGTCTCCCGTCCAGAGTCACTGAGGAGGAGGTGGTCCTGCAGAAGACCAGGCATCTATGGTTCCATCAACCCCCATGCTGTGAGCTGCTGTCCCTTATGTGCCCTAATAGTGTAGTGTGCGTGTAAAGTTCAGGTTTAACTTCTAATTTCTTGCAAAAGTTAAAAATATTTTATTTAAATGTAGAGTAAATGAAGTTTCTTTTAATCTTCACTGAAGAACTCAGTTTTATCATTGAGGAAGTGGAACATGATAATCAGTTACAGAAAATAGATTTGTACTTCACATTTGAAGTGTGAGACAAGAAGCAGAATGTTTTAAAGATCAGAATACAATTTGTCCATAATGACCATTAGATGATTAGTTTGTTTTAATGATGTTTCTGTCTATACGGACTTTGGATTCACTGTGAGATGTGACAGTTATTTGAGGTCTCTTTTGACAATAACTAATTCATTTACATGTACTAAAGAATGTTTAAGCCGTAGTAATCCACCTGTTCACATTTTACAAAGATAATGAGTTTGTTTTGGACTGTCACATGATTCAGTAAAAAGGGAACACAATCTGAGAGTATACTGACATACAGCTGTTTTTGTACCAACTTTATAATGTGTGTACCTTTATAATGTGTGTACCGGGGTGACGCGACCGGTCGGAGGTCCCTCCCTAGGTCGGAGGTCGATGATCGTTGTTGTGTCATCTTACCTACAGCCTCATGTCTTGGACACTCGGGTGAAGAGAGGGGCAGAGCTTACAACCAATCACCACCTGGTGGCGAGTTGGATCCGCTGGCAAAGGAGGAGGTCAGACAGACCTGGCAGGCCCAAGCGTACTGTGAGGGTCTGTTGGGAACGTCTGGCAGAGCCCTCTATCAGAGGGGTCTTCAACTCACACCTCCGGGAGAGCTTCTCCCAGATCCCGGGGGAGGCTGGGGACATGGATTCCGAGTGGGCCATTTTCTCCTCCTCTATTGTCGAGGCGGCTGCTCGTAGCTGTGGTCGTGAGGTCTGCGGTACTTGTTGCCGGGGCAACCCCCGAACCCGGTGGTGGACACCAGACATAAGGGATGCCGTCAGGCTGAAGAAGGAGTCCTATCGAGCCTTGCTGGCTTGTGGACCTCCTGAGGCAGTTGACAAGAACCGGCGGGTCAAGCGTGCCGTGGCTCGTGTGGTCACAGAGGCAAAAACCTGGGGTTGGGAGGAGTTCGGGGAGGCCATGGAGGAGGACTCAAAGAGATTCTGACAAACCGTCCGACGCCTCAGGAGGGGGAAGCAGTGCTTCACCAACACTGTTTACAGTGTGGGTGGAGAGCTGCTGACCTTGACTGGGGATGTTGTCGGACGGTGGAAGGAATACTCTGAGGATCTCCTCAATCCCACTGTCACGGCTTCCGAGGAGGAAGCAGAGACTGGGGACCCGGACACTGACTCGTCCATCACCCTGGCTGAAGTCACTGAGGTGGTTGGCAAGCTCCTCGATGCCAAGGCTCCGGGGGTGGACAAGATCCGTCCCGAGTACCTTAAGTCTCTGGATGTTGTGGGGCTGTTTTGGCTTTATTCATTTATTTATTTGATTAGGACAATGCATGTTAATGAACAGACATGATACAACATGAATGTAAACATACCGGATTATAGCCAAAGGGGTCACAAAAGGGTCAAAATAAAAATAGCACACTACACTCATTGCACAGTTCCCATAATTGCACATTCCACTCATAGCACATTCCATTCCTTGCACAGTTCCCATTATTGCACCATACAAAATATTGCACATTCCATTCATTACAGTCCTCATTATTTCAGTCAGTTTGGCCACCCATTCAAGACAGTTACATTTTATACCCACCCCCTTCATATTTTGCCCATACATGCAAATATGTCTCTATAGAAAAGTTAAAATCACAATGCCACTAGATGAGTGCATGTTTGGTTTGACTATAACCAGTTTTTCATTTGTGCTTTAAAAGAACTGTACGTGGGACATTCTCTCAGAGTTACCGGGAGACTATTCCACAGGTTCCCACCTTGGACAGATAATACATTCTGACCAAAGGTGGTCTGTCTGTGGGGGATCAGCAGGTCACCTCTGGTGGTGGCTCGTGTGGTCCTTGCTAAATTGTCTTTATATTTATTGTACTCCTTTAATGGTGGTGGTGAGAGAGAGTGTAGGACCTTATAAATTAGGCAAGCTCTTTTAAGGTTGCCCGTGTTGTTAAAGTCCAATAGTCTATGCTTTTTCAGAATGTGACAGTGGTGTTGGGAAATGGGTTTTTTATCAAGTATTTTTAGGCCTCTTTTATAGAGGTTTTCAATGGTTTTAAGTGTTGTGGGGCAGGCAAGAGACCAAGTAGTTAAACAGTAGTCTATGTGAGAGATAATCATAGAGTAGAAACAGGTTTTAGCACCACTTATGTTTAAGTTCTTCCGGATGTGGTGAAAATTCCCTGGGACACTTTTTTACGTGACTTTTAAAGGACAATGTTAGGTCTGGGATAACGCCAAGGTATTTAAATTCTGGGACCAGATCAAGTTCTACTCCGTTAAGAAAGACATACCGCAGCTACTTTCCAATCAGCTGGGACAACCGAATGCTAGGACATATTGAGGAGATGGGTGATTGGTCGTACAAGAGGATCCTTAAATTCTTTCAGAAAATTTGTATTTAGACCAGTTGCATCAAGTGCTTTTGAGTTTTTTAAGCCTGTAATTACTTTGGCAACTTCATGGTCTGAACATAGCCTGATAAGGGTTACTGATATTATCAGCGCAAGCAGGTGGAGTGAAGTGTTGGGTGATCTCCTTTACAGACGTTATGAAAAAAATGTGTAAATGAGTAGCTAAGGAAATAAGTTCTTTAATAATAGAGTTATTTACATGTAGCTCCATTGTCTTGTTATTTTTTGTTTGATTGACGGCCAAGCATTTGTTTAAGAAGGAAATAAGTTCTTTAATAATAGAGTTATTTACATGTAGCTCCATTGTCTTGTTATTTTTTGTTTGATTGACGGCCAAGCAGTTTGTTTAAGTGTTGCCAGATAATTTTACCATTGCCTTTTGCATTTTCTATTACATTTATAAAGAAGTTAGCTTTGGCCTGTCTTAGACTTGCAATTACTTTATTTCGCATATGAGTAAATCTCTGTCTGTCTATGATTAGACCTGTTTTCAGAAATTGTTTCAGCAACTGGTCTCTAGTTTTCATCAGATCCCTACATTCTTTGTTCAGCCATGGCAAATTACATTTTGTCTTTAATTTTACGCTTCCCTCTAGTGGAGAAGGTTGATATAACATCTTTAACACTTTTATTGAGTTGACTGCTACACAATTGAGGATCATCTCTGGAAAGGATTAATTCCCAGTCTATTGATGTACATTTCATCGTTGATTCCTGGGCATCGTTGATCATTTAGAGATCTGTTATTAGATGGACTAATAAAATCATTAGTGATCCTTGACCTGGACCTTGAGCAAGAGAGAAGTTAATTTTTGCTGAGGGAAAACGATACAGACAAATCAGAGTAAAAATCTGGAGAGAGAGAGAGACTTTTACTGAGACGTTCTCTATTCCGACCTCGTTCGGTACACTAAGCTGAGAGCATTCTAAGTGATTTTTTACATAAAGCAACACGCCCCCTCCTTTCCCCCCAACTCTATCCCTTCTAAACTCCTTGATAGTTTGCAAAAATAACGCCAGAATCAGGAGATGAGCTTATGAGCCAGGTTTCAGATAGTCCTAAAATGTCGATGTTTGAGTCACTTAATATGTGATCCAGTTGCTCACGCTTGGATAGCAAACTGTGTATGTTTATATGAGGACACAGAAGCACTTAGGGTTTATTTTCACAGTCCCAGATTAATTTAGCCTGATTAAGTGTCTTTAGAATCTTTGTCTCCCTGTGCCTTCTCATTACAGGGTTTCTAGTCTTTTTTTGAGCTGGACAATGATTTAATACAGGCTGTGTTTGCAATACGAACCCATTTAGGTCCACATCAGGCGTTGGCGTCAGGTCAGCTGTCACGTGTCCTCCGGTGCGTGTTGTTGTTTTTAGCCTCTTAGCTGCTCCGCTAGCTACACTAGCCACAGCCGTCACGGTGTGTTCTTAATCCTCCACGAATGTCCTCACGGACCCGCTGGAGATCGGTGGTGAAGAGGCAGTTGAGGCGGTGGTTTTATCCATGGAAAGAAGCGACATGATCTTCGCTCCATGTGTCCCACTGAGCACCAGGCGCCCCGGACCGCTCGCCAAACCCGCTGGGAAAATAATCCGCACCGGCTCATCACGGCCCACAGGCGAGTCTGCACCGGCATCGTAGTGGACAGGGAGGGTGTTTTCGGCCGCCCTGGTGGCGATGGTTGGGGCTCAGATTCAGTCAAATTTTTGGGAGGCCTCGTGTAGAGGTGGATGTCTCCCGATAAAAGTAGGGAGATGACTATTAAAAGCGTGCGGCTTTGTGGTATTTTCAATGTCCCGGTGCTGCTTTTACTGATTTTGTTGGAGCAGTAAAAGAGAGATGGAAAAACAAAAGTAGGACCCGCTGCGTGTCTCCCAAATCTAAAATGTTTGACAGCGTTGATTATGATTGGAGCTTGTTTGTCACACGCTCCATTGCAGTTGTTGCAGTGTAGTAAGAGAAGACCGGTGTCGTTTAGACTGCATTTTAAAGTGTTCAGACGTAAAACGTAGACAAGGGCCGTGTCCCAATTCGACAAATGCACATTTTGATGTACCATTCGAAGTACCCGCCCGACCAAAGGTTCTCCTCAGTGTAGCCGCCATCTTGCCGAAATGGGACAGACCTACGCCACAGAGCGTACTTCAACCGCTGTCTGTGCGCTTACGTTACGTAGGTTACGTTACGTCGCTGAAATAATTACAGTTTTATTTTTAATTCTTTATTATTTAATAGAAGAGTCAAGGTGTCGTCGTCGCATTCGTTTATTTCTGTTTAGATTGAAAGAAGTAAGGAATTAATACCTTTGAATATCAATAGGAAAATACAAGGTTCGAGGTGATTTTTCCCCAATTGTAGCTACTACGTAACTTAAAATATACCTTGTTAAAACGTTATAACAGAGACGAAGGTAACCAATAATAATTTATACATTCATAGTCTAGAAACCAGAGAACACTTATTAGTTGTACATGAAGTGGGATATTGCATAGTTCAACGATTCGGTATTAGATTTAATTTGATCTGTGGCTAAACTACTTTAATACCAGTAGAGGGTACTGTTTACCTTCTATGCCGTGCCAGTTCATTTAATCTTATTATTCTTATTATTGCAATAATAATTTCTAATGATAATAATGTATTATTCTACTTCTTATTGTCCGGGAATAACTGCACATTCCTTTATTCAATGTAACTTTTTTGTTTCCCCAAACCAGCCCTGAAGAATGTCCTGCAAAATAAATAAATGTGCCAGTGCTGGAAAGGTTTTTTAATAATCAAGACACACGAACTGTACATATATATGTTAACAGTTTCATGTAGCAACAGTTTCACGTAGCATTGTTGTAGGTGACGTAAACCAGTATGAACATTTAAACGTGTATTGCGTAGCGCACTCCATTTTCTTCTCTTTTTTGCGTAGGCGCGGTGCATGATGGGATATAGCAGTGCGCGAAGTGTGCATGGACGCACGCTTCGGCTACGGCCGATCTCCATGGAAACACTGGAAACGCAGGGCACGTTTATCGGGCGCATTCGTCGGGTGAATTGAAATGGGACAGCCCTTGTCGCGCCGGAAGTTACGTAAGTGCCCTTCGATGCACCCGACGAAGTGTGCATGTGGCGAATCGGGACACGGCCAAGGAGTACCGCAACAACTCTTGTCATTAGTGATGGTGAGATGAAGCCTCATGAGGCATTGAACCACTTGAGCCAATTGGTTCGAGAAAGTATTCATTTCTCGAAGCTTCATGTGCGCACTAAACCACCTACTGGCCAAGTGTATAATCACAGGCAGCTGTTTCTGAACCACATAATGTGTGATGCATTGAATTTTTGTCTGTTATGTCTGTTGGGAATGAATGGGACTATGAATTACAAAATTGAGTATACACATGTGATAATATATGTACAGAAATTATTTGGTCATACATTTTTTGTAAGTATTCTGTGTGTGTAAATTTTCCCAAAATGGTAATATCATAATATGACAGGTTAAGTTGTTTTTCTGAAAATGGCATAGGCGTAATCAGGCAGAGGATAGTGAAAGTGCTTGTGGAACTAGGAAAAGGGCACAGATTATGCTTGTGTAACAATGATGTACAGGACAAGGGGAAATTTTATTCATTTTTATTCAGAAACAAAATCAAAATCAAAGTGTTCCCACACAGGGGAACACCTCCTCTTCCTCGCTGGCTCCATCCTATCACCTGTCCTACTCTCCTCACTCTCCTAAATCTCTCTCCCTAAATTCTCCAAACTCTCTCCAAAATATCTCCAAACTCTCTCCAAACTATATAAACACTATCCAAACTCTAATATCCAAACTCTCCAAACTCTATCCAAACTCTCAACTGACTGCAACTCTCCTTCAAATACCCAGGAGCCTGAGGTGTAATAGCTCATGGCAAAATCTGAACCACTTCCCGAAGCAATCACGTGGTACAGCCAGGCAGCGAGGTTTTGGACGTCATCATTTTAGGCTCCTCCCCCAAATGAAGCAAGCCTCGATACGCACTTCGCAGAAACACCCCCTTCATTACTCGACACACGCTTCGAAGCCTCGGCACATCTCGCAACATCACTACCTGTCATACCTGCCGCCGCCATCTTGCTCTCCATCTCCATCTTCTTGTGCTGAGTCGTTTGTAACCAAACTGGCTTTATTAAAAACCGATTGGTGTCTGATACCATAAGACGTTTACTTCATTTTATGCACGCCGCCCCTGGTATTCCATCTGACTGTGTTATTTTATCTCTTGATGCTGAAAAAGCTTTTGATCTGCTTGAATGGGAGTTTCTCTGGATGGTTATGGATCACTTTAAACTGGGACAAACCTTCATCAATATGGTAAAAATATTCAGCTGTGGTAATAAGTGGAAGAATTACGTCATCTTTTTTCTCCATATCTCGATCGTGTCGTCAAGGGTGACCGTGAAGTCCTTTTTGCTTTGTCCTTAGAACCGTATGCTCAAAAAATAAGACAAAATCACTTTATTCATCCTATAACTTTCAATAACACTAATCATCATATCTCTCTATATGTGATGACATTTTATTATATATAAACAAAGCATCAGCCTCCATCCTACATATACTTGAAACATTCAGAGAGTTTGATTCTCACTCTGGATATAAGATAAATTGGTCCAAATCGGCTTTACTTCCTCTTAACTCGTTTGCCAATCTTACATCATTTCCGTCCATAACACTGAGAGTGCAATGTTTTAAGTGGAAATTTACTCATCACTAAATGTAATCGCTTCTATGAACTATACAAACATTTTAAACCAGGTAACATTTGATTTACAACGATGGGGTAATTTCCCAACCACTTTGCAAACTTGAATCTCTAAAATTAAACAGGTATATTGTCACGTATACATTTTTACTCCTCAGTGCTTCTCTCTTCTCCGCCCAAATATTTTGAAAAGCTTCACTCTCTGGTTTCAGAATATTTATGGAAAGCAAACCGGCCACGTGTCTCATTAGCTACTCTACAACGCCATAAATGTTCAGTTCTTTTAGTGCTCAGTTTCAAATACTACTATTGGTCCTTTGTTTTACGTCCACTTTCTTCATGGTTTTGCCCAACAAGTGAATCATCATGGAAATGCATAGCAGAAAATCTAGTTCATTCTCATAGATTAAGGGACCTGAGTTACTCCTCTGTTCCACTTAAATAAGCAAAGACTCGTGAGTTTTTTAATGTTTATTGTCCTTCATATTGCATTCACTTAAAAATGATAAAGCAGATGATACATTCAGACAAATACTGATACATATTAACATTACTCCCAGTAATAGTTTCCCTGAATCCCTTTTTGTACTTGACCGCTACTATTTACTTCTATTTGATTCCTTGTATTTTGAAGTAGGTAACTCTTACTCAAGTACAAGTTTTGTCTACTCTCCCCTTCTCTGCCCAAAGAATGGAGAGGAGGTGGGCCCAGTCTGTAACACTAGTGCAGAAAACGTGGGGCTTCAGTCCAAGACAAGAGAAGATATTCCTCTACACACAAGCAATGGAAAACTGGAAGCCAATGGGCATTTCAGATCAGACAGGTCTTCTATTGAAACTATAGAGGTCAATGGCATTAATGGCCAGCTCAATGACAAGACTTGAAAAATAATGTGTGAGATGGTAAACAAAAACTAAATGCATTCATTAGTTGAAAGACAGTTATCTATAGATCTCATTTAAACCTATAAGGTCCTATATTATGCCAAATTGACTCTTGTGTTGTTACCTCTTCAAAAACACACCTGGAGTTGTGTTGTGTTTCATCCACATATGTTTAAATAACCCTTTAGTATTAGCCGTTGTACATCTCCAAAGCTCAAAATGCTCTGTTCCACCTTGTGATGTCATGAAGCAATAGCATTTAAATTAACTGCATCATTTTAACTTTTGTTCAGTAGAGATGG
>KN484191.1:67733-84281 GCA_000787095.1 Periophthalmodon schlosseri | reverse complement strand
AAATAAATAAATAAAATTAAATTAAAACCTCCCAAAAATATTGTACATTTGTTTTTCATTTTGCATTTTCAGACCTACTAAGCAAAATCGACTTTCCAGAGCTTTTAACCATGTTGTAGCTTCTTGCTCTTCTCATTTGGAAGTTGTATTTGGAGTGATTCGTGCATGTTTGAGCAATCTTTAATAGCTTATTTTCAAGACGCCATATTTCCACTCAGCCCCCGTTTTCACCGCCACCACCATAGACCCACTGCTCTGTACTTACTTCTTTCTTCTATTTTATTTTCTTAATGATACACGTAGAATTTGGCAGTGTCGCATAGTCATTTTGGGACAAATGAAAATAATCTGCTACTCACTAGCATTGGCCACCACAGACTTGTTTCTTTTTATTAAGTTTATTAGATGAGTATTTCAATTTAAATGTGCAAATTATAACGTAATGATCCACGGGTGTCATAGATTATAACTATATAACAGGGTTAATGCCATACTGTGGAACATTCAAGCCAAAACAATCAAAACAACAAACAGCTGGCAGACCCTCCACCAGAAAAACTACACAGCGCACCTTTAAAATTCAGTTCCGCGTAGTTGTATCTGTTTCAACTCCAAAATTATGAGACATCCTTTTGTTCCATATCAGAATGACATTATTCCAACAGTTTTTTTTTCTCCTACCCTCCGAGATCTGATGGATTTTCAAAGCGTTCGTGTAGTTCTTTTAAGGAGGACATTGACTACGAAGCCGGCGACCTTCGACCCCACGGCCCATTGTTCGGTAAAAGCTGTCCTGTTTGTCTGGACTTAGAAGGTGACAGTCCTTTTATAAAATATTGATCTGAAACTTGAGGGCACGTTTGACCTCCTCCACGAGTCAATTATAGCGCTCACAATAAAATATTACTCTGGGCACAAATGGACTGGGCCAATACCAAAGCCACAATGTGCTTTCTTTCTCTCTTCCATCCTCTCTCTCTCTCCATTTTTGCTTTTTATGTCACGACTGCTAAGGTTTATTCCACTCCCGCTGCCCTTCTGTTGATCCAAGAAAAACAAATATTTGAAGTTTCTGCCTTGGCCATTTTAAAATACAAATACCAAACGCTAAGCTCTGAAAAGATACGCCAGTGATTCGCAAGCTTTCCTGAGTTAAATCAGGCCCTTCAAAAACTATAGAAGATCTTAACCAAAACTAAACCAGTCAGTGTTGTCACAATACTAAAATTTCAAACTTGATTTCGATACTAAGGAATAGACTCGATGCTGAATACTGATTCCAGCACCACGGTGATTATAAAAACACTCTATATTTAGACAACAGAATGTGATTTAACTGACTTCCTTGTGGTGCCCGTTGGGAGCTGACGTAGCCGTAAACGTCATCACAACAAAGAGCCGTGTAGCTGTCAGCTCCTTCGATGGATAGCTTTTTTCATTTGTACCAAAGTGACTACGCAACACTGCCGAATCACCGATTAAGAATAAAAAGTAGAGTGAAGTACGTACAGAGCAGTGGGTGTGTACCGGTGGTGGCGAAAACGGGAGTTGATCAGCAAAATAGCATCTTGAAAATAAGCGATTAAAGATTGCTCAAACATGCACGAATCACTCCAAATACAACTTCAGGTGAGTAAATGAGAAGGGGAAACAACTATAATGGTTAAAAGCTCTGAAAAGTCAATTTTGCAGAATAGGTCTGCTTTAAAAGTTTCAAAACCACTATTCTAGTCTAAATGACTGAACTAGGATTGCTGTAGTGATTGATAACCTGCACTCAACAATTTGAACAAATCCAGATAACCTTTTTTTGTAACATATTACATATTTGTAACATATATTATGCAACATTTACATTTTTAACCACGTTATAATGTTGTCCCCTCATCAAAAACATACCTGAAGTTGCATTTTTGTTTCATTCACGCTTGTTTCAATAATCCAATAATCCAAAGTTGTCTTCCCTGAGCACTTAAAAATGCTCCGTTTGCATTTTGCCGGTTTTGTTGTGTCATAGATAAAACTCTGCACTTATGCGTTGCTTTTCAGCCAATAAACCATCACCGGACTGATTCTGTGGTCAAATTGTGTTCACAACAAACCCATGGCTCTATTAGCATAGCATTCATTCATTGTTTACTTTTTGATTGTTCATTCCCATTGCTGACAGCAGAGGGAGGTTCAATGTCTACATACCTCATTTTCAGACATTATTGTCATTAGAAAATGTCAAATGTATGTATAACAAGGTGACCAAAAGCATGTTTAAAAGGCAATTAACGACACATGACTGCATAATATGTTTTTTAAATATCTCTTTGCAAATTACAGTTTACAATCCTCTGCACCATTTAAGCGATGATGGAGCACCTTAGCTTCCCGTTTAGATGAGATGGGTGTTGCCACGGAGATGAGTGCGCTCCACCGAGCTCTCCGCCCCTCCACCAAAACCATCCACCCATCCAATTCAGCGGAAGGACCCTCATGCTTGAAGAAAACGCCTGTCACTATACATGCTAGCTACATACCCGACCGCTAACTGAACGGGCAGCTAGCAGACAATCACGGAGAAGCCTAGCGCGTCCATTAGCCCTGTCAGTTAGCGAGCGTGTTGATTAATTGCACGCTGCACGGCGGCAAATTAAGGCAAGTCCCGCGCCCACCCCGCTCCAATAATTAGGTAAGAATAGATTGTCACAGTGGAGCGTGATCCAGAGCACTTAGCCGGGAGTATGTAATAAACGGTTGGCAGTGTTGGCAGTAACGCGGGTGGAAATATGTCGGGATATTTATGGACAGATCTCCGCCTCGTGCACTCGCTCACGGGGTGTAGTGGGTCTTTACGGGGAGGTTATTGGTGTCTTGCAAAGTGTGAGGGGTGTTATGCAAAATCGACTTTTTGGAGATTTCTACCATGTTCTAACGTTGTTCTCTCATCAAAAACATGCCTGAATATGTTTTAGATGCCATCCCTGCATTTTTGAGTAATCTAGCGATCTCTCCCGGGCCCTATTCAAGCCCTCCTTACGGTTAGCAGTACAATCCTTTTTTCAATAATCAAGTTTTCCATAAATATACAAAAACGTGATACAAAAACAATACAGTTCGGCGAATATAGCATCTTCAAAATAATAAGGTTACATGGTGATCTAAATATATTATGTGGTGGCAGTTAACACCCCATAGAAATGTAATACTCCCTCTTTAAACGGGACAAACTATGTAAAACGAACCATGCTACAACAGTTCATTAACATGCTTAAAGTTGTATGCTGATTGATGCTTGAATGTGTATATGCTAAACCTGTGGGCAGCATTAAATATATCATGCCAAAATACGTATGAAAGATATTGTAGAATTAACCCAATTTATATTTAAGAAATATAACCTTTATTTGTCTCACAATGGGGAAATACCAGTAACACAAAGTTGAAGAACAGCAGAATATGAAGCTTACAAACAAATATAAATATCTATTATTAAAAGACCTAACAATAGACATAAAATCTAACAGACTGAGCAAGTTGCCATGACTACGTACAGTGCCGCATGTCGACAATAGTAAACAGCAGTTAGAGTGACATTCAGTGTATTATTCTGTTATGTACAAAAAGTGGCTATGACTATGGCTATGTAAAGTGCAGCATATGGACAGAATAAATAAACAACAGGTAAAGTGACCTGTGTGAATTGTACCAGGGATGATTCACATTTTGTTACAGTACTGCACATGACACTACAGGCGGAGGACGCATGTACACAGTGTTCACTGTAGAGTCTGACAGTAGCAGACTGTTATTTCATATAAACAAAATTCATTTCTTCAAGTCATTACTTTTCAATTTACTCTCCAAAAATTTGAATGTGACAAGTAATGTTAGTGTGACATGTACAGACTGTAAGCTAATCACATACTAGAGGAATGGTAACGTTTAAAATTTTGAGCCACTGGACTTATGTTGATGACAAGAGTGTTTTTAGCCTTTTTAGTTACTTTTAAAACATTTTGGCCAGGTTTATTGCACTGGAAAACATAGAAAACCATGTGTTCATGCTGAGAGTGGGCTTGCTTCTCCACAAACCTGGCTCTTATTTGGCCTGGAGGAGGGCCTCTTCCTTCTTGTTTCCATGGAAATGTTGTTCTTTTCGCTATCATATTCCACAGTATGACGTAAAACCTATCTATCTCCATGGAGAATGTTCCAAAGTATGGTTTTAACTTTCTATTTCCATGGAATCAAGCAGGTGACGTGCCACCTCCAGAAAGTTACATACTGTACTTTTAAAGGATTTCAATTTATTACACTGTTGTCATGGTGTCAGTACTTTTGATTAAAAATGTGTTGATTAATTTGTTAAATCGTAATGTTTCTATGTTTCACAGTAATTGTAACACTAAAATCTGATATTGTGAGAATACTTCAGGCATGTACTGTACTGCTCAGGAGAACTCTCTCACCCCACGGAGGACTCTAAACTCAGCCTGTAGTAAATGCACTGTATGGACTCTCACTCCGCAGACCATAATAACACATTGTGTCAAAATGTCCGCCGTCTCAGATTGTGCATCCAGTCCACGTGCTGCGTATGCCCGACAGCCTCATGTGTTCTGTTACCGTTAACTCCAATGCAAATTCATCACCGCTGACAGCTTCGCCCATACAAGCCCGCAGCCAAACACAGCCCCTGCTACACCTGTGCTACGTGGACATTTGGACGTACAATATGTTGTATCTATAACTATACAACAATCGAGCTGGGTAGTGGATTAAACTCCAGAGAGCGTGTCAACCCGGTAACCTATGGTAACTCACATGTAGTTCCAACGGTCATGTTGTAACTCCAACGCACATACGTAAGTGGTCTGAAAAATAATTTAATTCTTTGCAGTAAAATTGATTTTGCCAATATGTTTTTTTGCAACTTAAGTGACACATGGCTGCAGATAAATGTGTTGTTTATTTATTTATTTTTTTTATATGCTATAATATATTTGTATTATAATATAAATGCTTAAAGTGATAGTGTTTAACTTTTTGGAGGTGGAAAGTCACCTGCATCGTTCCATGTAAATAGAAAGTTAAAACCATACTTAGGAACATTCTCCATGGATGTAGATCAGTTTTATGACATACTGTGGAATAATATAGCCAAGGGAACAAGATTTCCACAGAAACAAGCAGGTCCCTTGTCCAAGTACGAGACGAAGGGCACATGTTTTTCATTGTTTTTCAGTGCAATGAAAACATCCATAATGAAAAAAAAAAAACACGCTTTTTTTTTTAGTCTATTTTTGGCAAAAAAAAAAAAAAGTTAGATACTATGGCTTTAATTATCATGTTTGACAACACAAATGTTAAAAATTCATCAAAGCACATATTTTTGTTTTCTTAATAAATTTCTAAATAGATATGTATTTGTGTAAAATTAATTATTATTTGACGTGTCCATAGTGTATAGACATGCAAACTAGTGACAAAATATTTCAAACTCGATTTCAATACTAAAGAATAGGCTTCATACTTAATACATATTACCAACACCAAAATGATAATTTAAAAAATGCTATTTCGGGGAAAAAAAAGCACCATTTTCAACACAAAATAATGGTTATGTTACTATGCAGTCTTGTATTAGTTCTGATAAAGCTAAAGATCATTCTAAAACTGTTCATGAAAGATAATATTGAATCCTGTTTGTTTGTCTTGAGTATCTATTTTCAATACCCAATTAGGACTGATTAGCATCTGGTTTTCAATATGACAACCCTAAAGCAAACACATGGTAATTCTGCAATAAACAGACACCAGTGCGATGTTAAAGGGCTAATATAGATGTTCATGTTTCAGTGAAAATGCATCTTGACTGAGACTGTTGACCTCAAAACTATATTCCAATTTGCGACTCTTATTGAGAGAAAATTCTGTCCCCGTTTCCTATTATAACGTGACTCTTCCCACAAACACAAGATGGCAACCACATTTGCCAAGGGCGGTCTCTATAGTTTTATCCCATCTCCCTGGTTGGACCCATGGGACTTAGTGGACACAGTTCCGGTACATTCTAACACAGAGCTGGAGGTTGCATCAGTGCTGTTATCGGCTCTGCTCAGTCCCCTGGTAGAATGATAATCCCAAAGGCTGTGGGCTGATCTGAGAACGCATTCTCCGCTTTCTGTAACTGGGGAAATGTATGGCCCTCGCAAACGGCATTGGTAATACATATTTATAATGCGCAGTAGTAAACATAAAGCATTGATCTAGTCCAATGGAGAGGTCATGTTCATTTCTGTAGCCTATGTAAAATGATAACTATCCAACTGTATGGGATTGAAAGTGGGAATGGGAAAACAAATAATGAAAACATAGAGATATAAAGTTCCCTGTATTTCGCTCTTTAGCCGTTAGCATTAGCCATCCAAAGTTGCAGATTATGATTAACAAGATGGTTCTGGCTAGGACCAATCCACTAACCACATTTATGTGAGGTCAAATCCCAGTTAGAAATGGTCAGTGTCACACCGGCATCTGAGCTGAAGGCTAAACGATAAATAGTTTGGATATCTGATCTTGTGTGGTTCTGGTAGTCACATACTGACCACTAGACCTCCTACATTTAAATGCAGTTGGAGATAAGACCACATAAATGACATAGATATCATGAAATTAAGAGTCTATTTTTCTGGGGATTGGCTTCACCCTTCACTTGTATGTGACAGAACTATGTTACCATACCGGCTCGTCAAAGCCTGAGCTTGTCAGATCGAAGATAAGCAGGGCCGAGCCTGGTTAGAAGACCGGGAATACCAGGTGCCACAGTGGGGTACCAGGGGCAAAAAACTGTTCTTGTGTCCTTAGACAAGACACTTCACCCACATTGCCTTGTATTCTGTCAGTCTGTCCCAGGGCAGCTGTGGCTGGAATAGATAGTATCTTACCACCGCCGAGTGTGGAGTGAATGAATAATGCAAAGTAAAACAAAATTACCATAGTGCCAAAAACAGACGTGCCATTTGAAAGAAAAAGAAGTCAAATTATTTCTCTTTGTGTTTTTAAAAGCTCAATCTGTTTTAGTGCAACAAAAATATATATTTTTGTTGTTTTTCTTTACAAATGAACTCTTCAATGTTTTTTATAGCAGTGTCTCTCAAACTTTTTACACCAAGTGCCACCAAAGACTTTCCAGCTTTCCGAGTACCACCGGATCTACATCTAGTATGTAACAGGACTATCCAGGTCTAATCTAGAACTAAACCAGGTCTAAAAGTGGACTACATCATTACCATTGTAGTTCTAAACAATAACTTATCCAAAGGAGGACAAAAAGTGGATAAAATGTATTCAAAATGAGTACAAACTGAAGAGCTGTCCAAGTTCTACCAGAAGGAGCTCACGTATCACCAGTGATGCAGGTACCACAGTTTGAGAAACCCTGGTGTAGAATATAGTACCAAAAAGATATATTTGGACATCTTTTTGACTTTTTGCAAATTAAGTCTTCAATATTTATAAGAGTATTACAAAATATTATTATACCACAGCGTTGCTAATGGGCATGTTTCAATTTCTTATTCCATAATCTACTTTTAAAATGATGTAGACTGGAAAAACGTTTGAAGTCATTTATACTGAGGCTAGCATGCTAACCAGACGCGCTAAAGGTCATGTGAGTATCTCCCTGTCTGAGCTTTAGATTCTGTCGAAGCGCACGCTAGCTTCAGGGGCCGTGCGTTCTTTTATGTACTCGTCCTACGGGGGAAGACTATACCCTGGTTTAATCTCCTCACCACCTCTGTGAAGTCCATTAAAACCACCAGCTAGCCTCCATTTCTTAAACTGCCTTCTCTGCAACAAATGGGCCGTGCGCAACTCCGATAAAAACGTTCCAAGTAGGAATCAATGTGGATAATAAATATAGGATGTACGGAATACCACGGAATGAGACCGCAGAGCCCAGTAATGTATGGCTGTATTTCGTGCATAGCTTCTCAAAAGGCCAATAGAAATCATAATGGTGGAATAAACAGGGTGTATTCTTATTTACAGGCAGGGTTTACAGTGTCTGCACAGGATTTGGGAGACTTGTAAAGAAACTTGGTAGTTGGTGTGATGAGTGCAGATTTAATGAGACATAGAGATACAGACTGAGAGAGAGAGTTACAAGCAAAGATCGTTATATTGAGCTAGAGCTAGTGTTCTATTTAAAAATAATCAAGTGAATTTTGATGTCAGAAGTTAGAATGAAGGCTTACAGTATATCTTGAGTTTTCATCAGAGGTTTTTTTTTTTTTTCAGTTTTATTACGTTTTTGTCTTCCTTTCCAAACTGAAATACACTACCAGTCAAACGTTTGGACACACTTTTTCATTCATGTTTTGTCTTTATTTTCATGATTATTTACATTGTAGATTGTCACTGAAGGCATCAAAATTATGAATGAACACATGTGGAATGTAGTAAACAAAAACTAAACTCAAAATAACTTGAAACGTTTTACATTTTAGATTTGCCTTTGCTTTGACCACTGCTTTTGACAATTGTCATTCTTTGATCCTGACATGGCACAGCTTAAACTGAAAACCATTTCAGGAGACTTTATTGTAAAGCTCATTGGGAGAAGGCCGCTGGTTTGCAGTGATGTCAACAAAGCAAAGAGAGGCTACTACTTTTTTCCTACATAATTCCATATATCTTGCATCATGTGTCTGATGTCTTCCGTATGTATAGAAAATGTACAAAGCAGTAAACATAAAGAAAACATTGAAAGAGAAGGTTTGTCCAAACCTTTTGACTGGTTGTGTATTCACGTTATTCTGGAAGTTGCTGTGGGTGGCGCCATCATGACTCGGGTTGTATTATTATGCAGGAGGCTGCCAATCTTGACAGCAAATAAGTTTTATAGGGACTACAAAGCCATTTTAAAGCCTGTCAGAGAATTGGTGCAGTGTTGACTTGTTGGTTACATGAACATTGAACGTTTTACTCAAATCAGCCTACTTTATATCATATTTTAGCAGTTAAAACTTTTCTCAAATTCTCCATTGAAATGAATGACATTCCCACTTAACCGGAAGCGCCACCAGCGAAAAACTAAAATGCGGCTTAGTAGCATTTGGAGGCAAAAGTGGGTGGAGTAAGGTCAATAGTATGTTATATTTCATTTTTTCCTTAAATTGAATATAATTATTTCCATGGTAATTCCTTTTTCAAGGCTAGCAAAAATTTACTCAATTAAAGGTAAACACTACTTGATTCAAAATATTGTAATGTATTTAAATAACACATATTATGCATTATATATTGTTATTGGCCTTCAAACATGCGTTTGAGCACCGTTGAAGTACCTTAGAACTTAAAGTAATGGGTTGGTAAAGAACAAGACATTATTTTTCAGCTTGGGAGCTCCCCATATTGTAATGCAGGTATAGGACTCCATCTACTGGCAGCAGAGAGAATTAGCATGGGGAAAAAACTAACGTCTGCCAGTAACGATCACGCCCTCATATGTTAATGTGTGCATGCAGTAGTAATGAACGCAATTTGACGACAGAAATGCTTAGAACGCGTCTAGTGAATATTTATGGACTTGAAAACTGCAGTGTCTCTACCTGTGACGCAACAGTTTGGAGGAAATTTCCAAAAAATGTTTTGTGACGGCTCAAGGGGAGTGGACTTACTGCACAAGATTCATCAAACATGTGAATGTGAATTAAGCAAAATACATCTCCAGTTACATGTGTGATAAGGGAACAATATTATTGCATGCTCAAAAAAAGTCAATATAGCATAATGTGTGTCCTGTAAGACTGGCATTTTCGTTGGTTAAGGTTTTGGTATTTTGTAAAGATATTTGTCCTCTGCAACCCATCCTTAAACACCGCTGGAGCAAACTGTCAGGAGCAGTGAGCTCATTCCCCATTTTGGAAATAAAGGCTTGACATATATGTTTTGTACCTAGAACTAGTGTCTGGCAAGTCAGGAGTACTTTGCCTATTGTGCTTTTAGGTTGGTAGAAACTGGAAGCAAACCAGCCCAGACACAGGGACAACATGCAAACACCACACACTAAGGCCCCATATGCTCTGGGAATTGAACCTGGGGCCTCCTTGTAACAAGGTCCACTTCACCACCACGCATGTACGAGCCTCCACTACAGTGCCTTTTGACTGTCCTCTTCTGAGACGCTCGCACCGGACCGTCCCCGTGGTGATCAGACTGGGGTCGGAGGTGACCCGTTTGACAGAGAGTGGGGTCAGTGCGGCTCTGTGGGGATAAAGAGCTCATACAAGGTCAATAATGGGGTCAGCGGTGTCCCATCAATGCACAGTCCCCATAGAGCTGAGGGGGCAGTCTGTTCGGCTCATGCAGGTATATAGGCTATTAAAATGTATAATGGGGTCTGTGGATTCACTTTCGTAATACATAAATCATACTTTTACTCCTACTTTAGTAATATATTTGAAACATACTCATACTTGCGTAAAAGTTTGGGTTACTCTTCCCACTGTGAGTAAGTCTACAAGTGACAAAAGCTTTAAGTTGACAATAATACATGATTTGAACATTTGCTGCAGATATGATTTCGTTTTTTCTCATTTTTGTGGTATATCCTAAAAATATCACATACCCGACTCAGCTGGAGAGAATATAGTTCCGCAAAATGGTCTGGTATTAAATATTCAATAGAGAGTCTGTACCTTAAGCAAACTTGGCAGGAGGAACTATGACGCAGGGATCAGGTTATTGAGCTGGGACTGAAGATGTCGCTTTCTCATAAAACAACAAGCGATTTGCTATTTGCCAGAGTCTAAACACAGAATGAAGTTAGTGTGGTCCAAAAGTTGATCGAATGGATTCAAACTCCCAAAGATGTTAGCATGCTGTTTCATTTGTCTCCAACTGCGCATCGTAGAAGAGGTTGGCAGATGGTGAACTTAGTTAAAACTCCAATGACGTTTCAATATTTGACAGTTCCATCTTTTCCAACATGCAAGAGAAACTTATGTGTACTTTTCTAGTAACTTCTATCCAATGGGAAACACTGAAGAATTTTGGCAAGCTCGGTGTGACATTAATTTTAAGTGCAAAATGACTTTTTCCATCTGGTATTTTTTTAATTGATTTGTTCTATGCTCATTTTAAAGACATTTTACCTCAACCTTTACTGCCCATTCCGTCCACAGACCCTCACCCTCACACTGTAGGAGCACAGATATTACTCCAGTGAACAATAGTATGTGCACAATAGAATGGGCTTCCTATTTACATGCAAAGTGTATGAGGACGTGAGTCTAGGCAGTCCAACGCTTCTGCCGTTTGTTTCAAGCATTTGAAGAGGCACGTCTTGAGTTTCAAGCATCTGCCCTTAAATGCAAAGGCGCCTATACACATGCAGCTTGACAACATATGTACTGTATATATGTTGTAAAATGGCGTCGGAATGACAAAATAGAGCACAGTGACTGGAGCAGCTTAGAAAAAGATTTTGGTGTTACATAGTAAAAGCCAAAAGTAAAATCTGTCAACTGGACAAAACATTGTAGGAGTGAAGACGTTTCGCTGCTCATCCAAGCCGCTTCTTCAGTTCTGGTTGGATTACTGATGGACACTGCCTTATATCTATCTGAAGGGAGGAGCTAACTACTACTAAAGTAGTTCCCCTCACCATTTACTCACTCAGAGTTGTATTTGGAGTGATTTGTGCATGTTTGAGCAATCTTTAATCGCTTATTTTCAAGACGCCATTTTGCCGATCAGCTCCTGTTTTCACCGCCACCAATATATGCCCACAGCTGTCCAATTTAATTTTCTTAATCAGTGATATGCATAGGATTCGACAACATCGCATAGTTATTTTGGCACAAATGAAAAAAAAAAAATCTGCTACTTGCTAGTGTGATATGTAGCTAACCATAGGAGGGGCCGACAGCTGTGCGGCTTTTTATTGTGATGACGTTTACGGCAAAGTCGGCTCGTTTTGGGCACTACAGTTTTCTAACATAGAAGTTAGCAGACTTGTTTCTTTTATTAAGTCATTTTAGATCAATATAGTGTTTTAAAATGTGCAAATTATAACATAATGATCCACGGGTGTCATAGATTATAACTATAAAGCAGCCACAAGCACAATAGGTGTTCTTTAACCAGTGACTGTCTCACTGTTTGTTGATTTAACCAATAGAAAGGTAGAAAATCAGTTTTGCGAAGCCCTGTGAGGACTATACAAAAATATATTGAATTGAAAAATATACTGAATAGAAAAAATACATATTGCATTTGTAGTATTGTACTGTATTTGAAATACCAACTGTAACTATTCTTAATCAGCCATCGACAGAACCCCATGGTACCCAAACCCAAGCAGCACGTCCCCTCTCATCTCCGTGAGCCAATTCAGTCCTGGCCCCCCCAACTTCTCCCCTGCTACTCCAAACTCCGCCATTTCAATTTCCTCTTCGTGCTGCGCGCTCTAACCTACTTCACAGCACCTCCTCAGACAACCGACAGTGAACAGGAGACAGAAAGCCGGAAAAGACTTCGACTTCTTTCGGTTTCTCTCTCCCCCGAGGTGCCAAAATGCAGATAGTGAAGTGACGCGGTGGTTAAGATCTCCGCTCGGCGTACTACAATGACTGCACACGGACTACCCAGTGAGAAGAACTCCCTCTCATGTGTCAAGGGGATTTAAGTCAGGCCCAGCTAATTCAAATCATACACTGACTCATACATAGTGAACAGCGGTGGGGAGTATCTGGTTCCTGCCAGCAACGCCAATTTGTAAGCATTGGAATAGATGTCCGACCGACATGAATTTAATTAAAGGGGGTTTGAAGTGGAGTTATAAGGTGTGGTTATGGATAATTACTGTGTTAGCTGAAGGTGATTCAAGCGAGTGCAAACTTCGGTTAAGAAAAGAGCATGGACAGAGTGCACTGTAGGGCTACAGTGGGGGGATATAAGAGAGGGGTGATCCAAAAGTGCTCATTCTATTCTACTTTCAAAATGGAGAACTTTGTCACTCATTGTTTGCACTATCCCATGTTAAAAGAGCCTTCGTTATACATTTTAAGCATAACTGGTATGGGTAGACTGCACCGTAGGGTTATGATGGAGGGATATAAGAGGAGAGAGATGATCCAAAACTGTTCATTCACTGTTATTCTACTTTCGAAATGGAGAACTTTGTCACTCATTGTTTGCAGTATCCTAGGTTAAAAGAGTCTTTGTCATAGCATAACTTTTGAAAAAGCAAAATTGGATACTTTGGTGCCACAAACGCAATTTAATAATCTGGTAACGAACCTGTATACACACAACTGTACCTGTTTTTAATCTTTTATATGGACTTGTATACTTGTATGTTTTTTGTTTGTATTGTATTTTGAACAGGGCACCCACGAAAAAGAGAGTTCAAGTGCTCTCACTGGGTTCCCCTTGTATAAATAACTAACTAACATGGGTAGACTGCACCGTAGGGCTACAATGGAGTATTACTTTCAAAATGGAGAACTTTGTCACATGTTATTTGTTAGAACCGTTGTCAAAACAGCCTTCATCATACTGTTAAACGTAACTCTTTTTGTATGTATTTGCCTCATATTGATCTATGGCAGACATTTTGGATGACCAGTCGTGTAGCCCCTACCTAAGAAAATCTAGTTGCAGTATTTTTAATTATATCAAATCACACTGACAACTTTTAGTCTCGCTTGGGAGATACAAATAAGCAAAAATCTTATCGAACACTTTTTTCAAACACTCCTTGCCCCTTACACCCCTTACACTCCACGTAGCCATGGGAGTACTCGCATCACCATTTGGGGACCACTGATCTATGACATTCAATAGAGATCGAAAGCGATCGGGACCAAAAAGACACCTGATTTCTCTGTTATTAATGATGATTTACAGGCAAAATAAAAATCCCAGGATCATGTAGAGTGGATCAATACGAACATTTTAAGACCAAACTGACAAGGCTCACTGCCGCAGTTACAGAGAGAGGGGTGACAATTTATCAATGTTAAGTGAATTGGAGTCGATGGAGCCGGAAGCGCGCCCATACTTCCTATTTGGCGGCTAGCAGGTTAGCTATGTCCATTTACATATACAGTCTATGTTTAGGGCTAGTCTGTCAGGCCAAATTTAAAAAAAAAAATGAAATCATCATGAAATCACGGATCTAAATGGTTAACATTAATGCTCAAGACAGTAAGTCCAAGAGAAACTTTAGGGAGACACTATTTAGATTCTAAATTTTAGGGTCCACCGTCACGCACACAACATCAGCTTGCGTTTTCTGTCGCGTATATTGAACCACAAACTATTGAATTAGTGGGGAAACGGTTCAACTGTGCTACTGTCAGCCCTGTGCACTCTGTCATGGATTTGGGGTCTAATCCAGATGTCTAATTGTCATGTGCTCATCACTGGCTCCATTAGACTCATGTGTTGTCATTGTCAGTGAGTGTGGTGACAGCAGCGGTCGAAACTGTCTGACAGCTGGCAGACTGTTTTGACGGGAGCCAATCAGGGCAGAGCTGTATTAATCGTCCTGGGACAACTCCATAACAAGGAGGAAGTCCACATTTAGCTCCAAACAAGACTAGATTTTTTTTTTTTTTTTTTTTTAAATACATTTTTCAGTATAATGCATGTTGTAATGCTATGCTGTTTTGCATGACTTAGTTCCCAAATAGATTTGACATGGTAAAGTAAGTTAAAGCAGACCTATTGTGCTTGTGGCTGCTATATAGTTATAATCTATGACACCTGTGGATCATGATGTTATAATTTGCACATTTTAAATAGCAACGTTCATCTACAATGACTTAAAAAAAAACAAGTCTGTTCACTTCCGTGTAAGAAAACTGTGGTGCCCAATGGGAACTGACGTTGCCGTAAACGTCATCACAACAAAGAGCCGTGCAGCTCCTACGGATAGCTGCAGATCACACTAGCGAGTAGCAGATTTTTTTTCTTTTGTACCAAAATGACTACACAACGCTGCCCAATTCATCGATAAAGAAAATAAATGGAAAACAAAGTAAGTACAGATCAGTGGGCGTGTGCCGGTGGCGGTGAAAACGGGGATTGATCTGCAATATGGAGTCTTGAAAATAAGCGATTAAAGATTGCTCAAACATGCACGAATCACTCCAAAAACAACATTCCAATTCCAATTCCAAAGTATGTTGTTAACTTTCTATTTCCACGGAATCATGTAGGTGACGTGACGCCTTCAGAAACTTACACGTTGTTGCTTTAATGTAAATGGGAACTCAAATAGATTTTTTATCATACATTCTGGATATGTATAATTTATTTGCGAGGGCTGTCACTGTGATGCATACGTCAAACACTTTTCTGGTAAGGACAACATTTTCTTTTTTGGAACATGGAAATTTACTTAAAAAAAAACAAAAGCATAAAACAAGTCAAATCTAAGACATTTTTAACAGTAAATTGAGTAGGAACCACCGTCACGCACCATTTTCCCATCATTTTTCACGCCCTCCTCTCCTCCTCCTCTCTTCCTCCTCTTCCTCCTTCGTGACAACCTGAAAAAGATGTATTTTTTCTCCCATTTGCCAGAAGCTATGAAACATTTATCCAGCCCTGACACATCTCCCGAAGGAGCCGCTGTAATTGTCCTACTCGGGCTCCCGTAGTGCCTCAGCTCTGTACCGCATGTCCTCCTATACCGGGACAATTAACGGCAAAGAGCACCTTCAAAACAACTAAGAGATCAATCTATGGTGACTAGCTATCTCCACTCATAAACATGTATACGGTATATTAAGCTAAAGTGGCGTGTTTGGGATTCCCACGGGACGCCATATGGTTTGAGGGCAATTTAAAGCTTAGTGACATGATTTAAAGTCACCCAAAGTTAAAGTAAATATTATTGATTTTAAGGGGTGCAAGTGGCAGAGTGGTTAGCATTCATATACGACATACGTTCACTGCAAGCTCATTTTAGATATTGTTGATATGGACAAAACACACTAAGAATGATTTTTTTTATGTGGGATTTTTTGTTTCATATAAACAATATTTAAATAGACTTAATAGGCCCTTTTCACAGCGCCGCCTGGCTAATTCCGTTCAGTGTGTATTGGAAATTAGCAGAGGCGTGCTAAAATAAATCAGTATTTAAATACCAAGCAGCAAACAGCAAATTACGACCTTTACTACGATATAAATACTTCACCGGAGGAAGCTTCTGTGTTTAGAAAGGTAGGTATTTGTGTCTTGAAGCTAATGCAAGCTGAAATTAAAATTAATTAGTTAAAATAGTGCTACAATCTGAATCATTTTGCACAGAAAAATAATGGACTCATTAAATGTATTTTCATAAAGTTGTTATGTGTTCTATTTTGAGGTTTAGACGAAGTTAGCCGTACCATTAGCTTTGAGACACAAACCTACTTTTATAAACACACAAGTTTCCTGCCGGTTAAGTGCTTACATCGTCGTAAAGGTCCTAACATGCCGTCTGTGATCATCCATCTGTAACTTGCTGTTTGCACAAACAAGGTGGCAGAG